>JAPYYQ010006232.1:0-12356 GCA_030522585.1 Anagyrus pseudococci
ATTTATATTTCACATATAAAAAATGATCTTTTTTAAAGAAATTTTTGGCGCAAAAGTTAACTACTGATGAGTTAATTATAAAAATGAAATGAAACAGAAATAACTTACATTATTATTTGAAAAATCGGGGGTGCCCAATTTTCTACATGCCCGCTTACGCCCCGCTCTCCCCTATTCCCGCGCGGGAAGAGTGGCTTTATTATTCCTAGTAAAATCGGAAGAAAAACAGCGCATTATTCTAGCGCAGGCATAATTCCCGCAAAATGTTTGAAACAGATGGTTTTTTCGCGGGAGGCGAGCGACGATTTTCGCCGATCGCACTAATCAGATGCTTTGTTTTATTGCCCAATAACTAGAAGAAGGAAAAAGTACGATAATTTTATGAAACTGTTGTAAAGCCGTCGGTCGACGAGGACGTTTGCATAACGACATAGGTCGACTTTTAAAAAAAGACTTGATTGGTGGCCGAGTTAAAAGAGCTGTAGGTGGAGCGATCGATTATCTAGTAGGATAAAGATTCCAAAGCCCAGCACTGTCAGAATGCAATGTAAAATGGATGGTATCTTGAAAAATGTTTGTGTGCGTGCGCGTGTGGTTAATGATTTTTCCTAACTGCGTGCGTAAAGTACGATTTTGCGCTCGCGTTTAGGAAAAATATTGTACGATACTTGTGGAAAAAGTGATTCTTAACTCGTGTGAATTGTCACCCTCGCTTCGCTCGGGCGACAAACCTCACACTCGTTCTAGATTGACGGCAGACTTGTTGCCGGTGTCTAACCGAATAGTCTGCTACTTTGCCTTCCTCCTAACTACTGAATATTTTTAAAATCATTTGTTGTTGTTTTTTTTTCGTTTTTATAAAAGTTGAAATAGAATAAGGTAAAGTGTAAAAAGTAGTCGTTTGAAAATCCGTCGAATAGAGGCGTTTTTATCGGGAGTAAATAAAGGATGAGTCGAGACAGCAGGGCGATTGGAAAATATAACGAAGGGAACAGAATGTAATGAGCTGTAGGAAAGTGTGAAAAGCTGGTCGAGTTTACGTCCTCGGCTCTTAGTCGACAATTAGAGCGGTTGCGATAAAGCAAGCGAGCCTCTCGGAGCTTCTGATGTGCGTGTACGCGCGCGCGTGTGTGTGTGTGTGTGTGTTGGCAGGCAACTGTTTGTCGGTGTTTTTCCAAGCGCGCGAGTTTACAGGAGGGATTATCGAGGCCTTAGAAATTGGCAGGTAGGAGGCGGGAGGATGATGCTATAGCGCTAATCTCAGGCAGAGCCGCGGTTACGGCCGCGTCCGCGTTCTCTTTTCCATTACTACCGAGATTTGATTTGCTCGCCCGGATAGGACTATCTCTATATTGGCTTAATCATAAATCGAATTGTCTCTCTCTCTACTTGCGCCGCCATCTAATCTCGTTACCTAGCCCTTCTCTCTTCCTCGACCCCACCTCCACCTCTCTCTCTCTCTCTCTCTCTCTCTCTCTCTCTCTCTCTCTTTCTCTCTATCACTCTCTCTCTCTCTCTTTCTCTCTATCACTCTCTATCTCTCTCTTTCTCTCTATCACTCTCTATCTCTCTCTCTCTCTCTCTCTCTCTCTCTCTATCACTCTCTATCTCTCTCTCTCTCTCTGTCCCTTCGCTTTGCCCACGTTGATTGCAATATACACGTTGCGTCGGATACGCTTGTGGTTGGAAACTAATCTCGTTGCAAGTGGCCTTTTTTTTAAACAAATGTCTGGAAAATCTGGCACACGGCGTTTATCAATTTAACAGATCGTCGAGTTATTTACATTTATATGATGAAATGAAAATTTGATTTAGACGCTACACGCGCACGCGCGCTTGTCTTTCTTCCTTTGACGACGCAGGGCTTTGGACTTTTATAGAAGAAAATTCTTTTTTTCTATTTCAAACGCCAAAGAAGCTCTGACTTTATGCAAAGGGCAATTCTTTTCTCTTTTTCAATTTGCCCTTTTATTAGAGAAAATTTATCATTTTTGAAGAACAGAAAATTTATTGCTTTCCAAATTTTTCATATCTGAGGGACAATCAATTGCAAAATTTGAATAATTTTTTTATTTATTTAATAATATTTAATTCTTTGGCAATTTGATTTTTAACAAGTCGCTTGCTATCATTAGCCTAAATTACTGATGTCTGCTTTAATTTCAAAGTTTAATATGAAAGCCGTTTAAATAGTAGAATATCGAGAATCGCACTAATTTTTTAAGTGTTTTCCTCATTCAATATTCTCGTGCAATAATTCAATATGCAAAGGCAGATTTTTATCTAAAAGACCTTTTTCCATGCTGGAAAATGAATTAGACATTTTTTCTGCTTACATCTCTGATTTTCCAGCCAAGCTTTCGTTGGAAAAAGTTTAATAATTTGAATAAATTTGTAGAATAATATTCATTAAATGAATAGATGTGCTTTCGAAATTGAGCCTAGCACCGATGGCACTTTATGTGGTTAGGTAAAGAAAAATTGAGCAATCAGTCTATCGGCCAATAGCTATCCTAATCAGCTGAGCAGCGGACAGCTAGCGCATACTCGACTTTATCCACTCGGCCTGGGGCCTGTGTCTCGACAAAATTTTGTCACTTTTCCCGTGTATAAGCATAGGAGCGTAAGCGACAAACCCCGGCTTTGTCTTTCGAGGCTCACGCCCCTGTGGCACAAACTCGAGCCTAATTTGAATTTAAAATTCTAGCCTTTCTCATGCGCTTTTTTCCCTGAAAATTAAACCTGCTGCTAAAATATTCTCCAAGGCTATAAATTAATTTGGCCAGAACATTTTCCAGGGAAATTGCAAGACTGGCAAGTAGTTAGTTTGAAGGAGCGCACGGGGGCGCGCGCAAGCCCAAAACTTAAAGTAACGCGCGCTTAGAGGGCATAATTTATTATTCCTCGTTAATTTCTTCCTCGCCGGGCCTGCTGGGGCGTTCAACACTCGCAAAAAGCTCTGCAGCAAATTTTCGCGTTTAACCGTCAGATTCGTCCTCGCAACCTTGCACCAGGTTGTTCCACCCGAGACAGACGACACGTAGATTCTCATGTATACAACACGAGACTGTACTGGGGAAAAGCCATGCGGATTAAGACGGATGCGCTTATTTCAGAGAGAGAGAGAGAGAGAGAGAGAGAGAGAGAGAGAGAGAGAGAGAGAGAGAGAGAGAGAGAGAGAGAGAGAGAGAGAGAGAGAGAGAGAGAGGGAGAGAGAGAGAGAGAGAGAGAGAGGGAGAGAGAGAGAGAGAGAGAGAGAGAGAGAGAGAGAGAGAGAGAGAGAGAGAGAGAGAGAGAGAGAGTCCAGTCGGCTTGTATATATTGCATATATACAAGCCGATTGGACTTTCAACCTGGTATATCAACGGTCTATTATCGATATGAAAAAACTTTTCATTAACTTTAGTTTGAGAGTTAAGACGTAAAATGCAGTCCGCAAAATAAAAAATGCATTTGAATTTTCCGCGGATCTCGTGGAAAATTTTTCGAATCCGATAAAATTAATGACTCTCGAGTGGACGGAGAGTTTGCCGAGTGTTTGTCCGCGGATACATATATGCGTGGGAGGCGACAAGTGCGCCTGACGAATAAAGATTCGCTTTTTACTGTGCTGTTATAGCGAAACTCGTGGGCGTCCGCGTACTTTGACTGTGCCACGATATTTGTAGGTCATTTATGAACAGCTCGATAATATCTCTCTCTCTCTCTCTCTCTCTCTCTCTCTCTCTCTCTCTCTCTCTCTCTCTCTCTCTCTCTCTCTCTACAATATAGGTATATATCTGAAGGCTGTGCAAAATAAATTTCGAGGTATTTTCCATTTAATTTCTTTCTGCTTGCAAGAAGCGCAATTGAAGCGTTCATTCGACCGTTAGTTCATTTGTTTTTATTTCCAGAGCCGCGCGCGTTAACTATTTGGTTCATTAAAATTGATATGCAAGTTTAATTTCCTCCTCCTTATTACTCGACGAAGTGAAAAGAAAAGAAAACATAGCAAATAACGTTTGATGGCAATCGATTTCACACTACTCCCTTCTCAAATTCCAGCAACAATGTTCATTTTTCCGGAAAATTTTTTTTCTTTTCTTTATCTGTACATGATTGCCGATTCAAGGTAGTTTGGATTATTCTCCTTTTGGCTTGTAATTATCTGTCTAGTAAATAACATTAAATTTATTTTCTCGTCTGTACTATTATGAAGACTTTAATATTGTATATACTAGTTATTGTATTTTGGACACTATTGGGCAAATTCTATTCAACATATGAATACACACACACACACGCACGCGCACGCGCACACACACACACACACACACACACACACACACATCCAGTTAACATGTCCTCTGCTACCCTTGTTATGTCAATAGAGGCAATCGTGTAATATAAAGCGAGAGCAAAGACCCTAGAAATCCCGGCGAAGCTTGAAAAGCAGCAAATTGTACCTGTGCGTATATGTATGTTGTTTTAAGTAATACCCATACATTTAGCGATAGAAGGCAGATTGAAGTGATGAGAAGCGTAGGCTGGGCAATAAGCGCGAGGATTAGATTATGAAAAAGAGTTAATCCGATAAGAAAGTTGGTACTTATGCTGCTCCAAGTAATGCAATAAGGTAAGAAAGAGCCGATAGGGCGGGGAAAACAAAGGCTACTGTCGGGCTGCTGGTAAAAGAGGGTAGGAGTAACTTTCGTGAGCCGCGGACGCATTGTCATCGTAAAATATTTTCCTTTCAGCATCAACGGCCCTTTCTCCCCTCCTCCCTGTCCTCATATAATGCGGTCGTTGGCAGTCCGAGTGAGCGAGCTTCTATTACGGCTCTCAAGTCTTAACCTTATCCTCGCGGCCACCACGAGAAAGACGATGCCCCATGTGCGCGAGAGTGCAGCCAGGGCAAAAGCGGAAGGAGAAAGCTCAGCGAGAAAACGCGCTGCTGCTGCTGCTGCTGCTGCTGCTTGGTCGTTTGCTATGTCTCTGGTGGTGGTTGGTCGGTTCTGGTCTCCGGTGTATGGGCGCGCATGCGTCATTATCCCGGTCGCTGGCGCAACGAGCTCGGTTAGTCGATGCTGGACGCCCGCGCCGTGAGCAACTCCCGCCGCCACCGTCGAGGTACATTCACGGCTAAATCATCGCTATTTCCGAGGCTTCCGCAGTCTCAAATGACGCGAAGGCCTTTCTCCTCTCTACACTTCTAGCCTTTACCTCACTCTTTTAGCCCCGCTTGCACGTCCGCCGCTCCTATCTCTCTCTCTCTCTCCCTTTCTCTCTCTCTCTCTCTCTCTCTCTCTCTCTCTCTCTCTCTCTCTCTATCTATCTATCTATCTATCTATCTATCGAGAGCCACATATCTGCTGTCTATCTATCTACATCTTCGAAGTTCGAACAAGTGCTGCGCTCGTTTGTCTGCACTGCTCTTCTTTTTAAATAACCGTCCAGTCAGTAAACATGTAGCAGCACGACGCTGCACAGTGCACGCGGGCCAAGTGGCTCTGGCAAGACTATCCTCGTCGACCCCGCTTTCGACAATTTCGACTCTGTGCGTACTTAGGTCGCGTAGCCGTCGGCGGCTATAAGTCATTCTCGCGCTGCCGACTTTTTTTCTCGCAGTTCCCGCACGTAAGCTCGGACCTGTGACCTCCAGTTAGCAGTGGCCCGGCACTGATCGCCACTCGCGCTTTACGCTGCAGGTGCACGTGTGCTCGCGAGGCCTTCGTACACCGTAGCCTAGCCATAGCAAGCTTTTGCTCTCTTCTTGCCCTCACTCGCCCCCCACCCCCCTCCCTCTACAACCTCTCTCTTCGCCGAGAGAAAGAGGGAGAGAGATGCACGTGTGAGAAAGACGGCCGGATCAGCTGGACGTATAGCTGGACTGGAGAGAAAGCCGGCGTCGAGTCGACGCGGCACACAGGTGAGTCGACAGCCGCGAGCCAGCTGCTCAAGACTCCACGCGTCCTTTGGGATCCCGGGGCACGAGAGCGCGCTGCTCGATCGACCGCGGGCTCTACTGCTGATGCTGTTGCTGCCGCTACATCTCTCTTTTGCACGTGCCCAATACCTACAACGATTTTTCTCTTTATAACTAATTGGTTTGGTTTTTATCAATCTGATTTTTCCCTTTATTTTTGTCTTTTCTATCGCGGCATGTACGTCCGTGGCTTATTTTGATGGTCGTTGCTAAACCTACTCCAGATGATTATAAAGTATCTATTAGGCGTATAAATAAGAAAAAAAACATCAAAATTAAGCTTATTACTTAAAGATTTAACTAAAACATACCATTTGATGTAAATTATATCGGAAGTATACAAAAAACACGAAATAAAATTGGTCAAAATTAAACGTACTCCATATGATTTCTCGAATGATAATCACTTTAATATAAGTATAAAATCTTTATAAATTAATAATTAATAAATGTAAACTAACAGTTGGAAACTTTAATTGAATTAATGGACTGTAACATAATTATAAATGAATAATGATGAAATGCAACTTAACCTGCAATGCTTGCTGTCAATAAACCAGGGAGGGAAAAAAATTATTGACAAGTACATATTATGAAAAAATAACCATTTTTATCTACAATTTTCCTGCATTCAATAAAAGAATCTTTTGAGCTATCTTTCAATATATTTACATGCTGAACAAACAACTGGGAAATGAAATCTGGAGTACGTTTAGCATCGCCGTATTTTGATAGATACGCATGATCGATCGGGCTTGTTGCTTATACGACGTTTTGAAGATTTGTTATTTTGCAAACGATTGCCTATCACTTTCCGCCCTCCTCTCTCTACGTCTCTCTCTCTCTCTCTCTCTCTCTCTCTCTCTCTCTCTCGGTGCTTTCTCTGTAAAAAAGAAAAAGACAAAGAGGTTAATTGGTTAAGAGGAACCTACTCACGTAGCTTATTGTTCTGACCATTTCGTCGCCCCCAGCGAAAAAGCGGACGATTCAAATGCCTCACGAAAAACCATCGCTATTCGCAAACTCGCAACGAAAAAGCATACTTCGTTATTGTCTCTCGAAGAAACACTCTTTTTGCAATCTCGCCGCGAAGAAACGCTCTATTCGAAATCTTGCCGCGAAGAAACGCTCTACTCGCATCTCGCCGCGAAAAAACGCTCTATTCGCATCTCGCTGGGAATAAACATACCTTCCCTTTCTTCAAATCTAATGTATTCAAAAGCTGATATTTGTTTATCTTCGCTGGGAATTGAATTGTAATAGTTGTTCGCGGCGAACCCTTCAATAAGAATACTTATTCGCGGCAGTTTGAACAGTAGCACTTTTTCGAGAGTCATTTGAACAGTCGGCTTTTTCGCTCGGGGCGACGATTTGTTTGGCTTGTTATTTTTTTCTTGTTTTCAATATACAAAAATTGATAAAAGAATTGCGCGGCGTAATTCGTTAGTGATTTTCTCGAAAATGATGAATTATCGGTGGCTAATATTGCGCTACCGAGAGAGAGAGAGAGAGAGAGAGAGAGAGAGAGAGAGAGAGAGAGGAGAGGGGAAGGAGATCAAATTTGCCAACGGCTTTTGCATACACACTGAGAGCTCAATTTAATTGATTTAAAAAAATTTTCTTTGCGGTCATTCCGTTCGAGAAGTCTTTACATAAAAGAAAATTTTTTTTAGCTTAAGCATTGTAAACTCAAGGAAAATCGAAAAATTTTTGATTCAAGAAATTCTATAATATTTTTTACAACCATAAAAATTGTATTAGTAGTGTAAGAAATTTTATATTATTTAACAAAATTTGTTTTTATTCAAAGAAATCTTTAACGGAATGACCGCAAAGAAATGTTTTTTTAAATCAATTAAATTGGGCTCCCAGTGCATGAGCGAGGCTGTGTGTATATCATCGCTGCTAGTGAAGACTGTCCCATTTCAGACTGTAGCGAAGACTATCCCATTTGACAATTTTGCTTAAAATATATAAATTATTAATAAGTTGGTGAAATTGATTTTTTCCCCGACAATATTAATCCTTACAACTTAATAGACAAGATGAACCGTTAAAAAATTCCAAAAAAGCCACTTTTAAGACGAAATTCTTGAGTTATTTAACTTAAAAAATTAATAAAATCCTGAAATGGGATAGTCTTCGCTAAAACGTTTCTCCGAGGGTTTTTCTTCGCTAGCAGCGACGATTTATCCTCGGGGTTGTTTTATTATTTGCCGTTGTGTTGTTGTTTTTTTTTCTTTCTCGTCTTAGACTTCGAGGCCGGGACCGCAGCGAAATCAGCAATATCAATTCACAATAAGTTCAAGAGTGTCTATGCACGTGTGCGCGCGTGGCCCTGCCTGTGCTAGTGTTGGGGTATAGCAGTCGCAGCAGCAGGTTGCTCCAGTTCGACGAGCTTTGGCGCCGCGACGAGTGAGCGAATCGACAGAGCAAGGGTATAGAGGAACAAGGAGAGCGCGAGGCAGAAAGAGAGGGAGAGAGAGAGGGCTCTGCCGTGCCGGCACACGCTCGAATGTTGGCTGTAGAGTCGAGGGGGGTAGAAGGGCTGCGCCGCGGCGGGAAGAGGGATGGAGGCACGAGGGAGATGGGGAATTTGACCCAGTTCACGGGCGGCCAGCCGGCGGCGGCGATGGTGGGAGGAGGAGGCGTCGATAGCGCGCGGCGACGGCGGCGCTTTACGGGCGGCCCTCGTGCCGCGTGCTATCCCACAGGACTCGTGCTGGCGGCCACCTGTATACGCCCGATCGACGATCTCGCTCCCGTATAGTTGCTCTTTTGCACTTTCTCCAGCCCTATCCTCCTTTCTACGATGCTCCTGTGCGCGCGCGCGCGCCTATGTCGATATCCGATTATCACCTCGAGCAACTACCTGACCAGAGTCGCACGCTAACTTTGTCGCTGCTCTAATGGCCGATGATGGATCTGCCCCGGAGGAGAGTAGTTTTAGTTTTGCCGCCTCGGCACTGCCAAGATTGAAGCAAGCTGCGTCTTTAAGATGAGAGAGAGAGAGAGAGAGAGAGAGAGAGAGAGAGAGAGAGAGACAGACAGACAGACAGAGCGCGCGAGAGAGAGAGAGAGAGAGCGAGTCTAAAATATAGCGAGATTGGAAATTCATTGGAGTGTTCTTGGGCTTTTTCAATTTCCAGCCCCCTTTGTTCTCCCCTCTCCAGTTGGGCTGGTTAAAAAAATAATTAACGATCGGGATGAAAATGATATTTCTATAGGAAAAAAGGCTAGAGGATTGCTGCCAAGGAGGAAAAGGAGGAGGAGGAGGAGAAGAGGGAATTGCAAGTTCCAGATCCGGGCGTTTTTTGTCCGTACTTGTTCAATTTCACGCCTTAATCGAGTTGGATCCGCGGATTTGTACGAGTAAGCTAATAAGCAGCCGGGATGCGGGCAGGAGAGGTTACCATTATTACGTTCAAACTTTTCAAGCCGTACACTGTGGAGCGTTCTGCACCTGCATCAACATTGGTCGCTTTCGCCGCTTCCTCCCACAGCAATATTTTCTACAAATATACCGGCTTTCCAGTAGTAACAGTAGAATATATATTTCAATTTTTTTAATATAATACTATTACGTTACACTTTACAGCCTACGTTGACAAGCCTAAAGTTGGTGCAGTCAAGAAACCCTAGCGAACGTAAAAGCAGAGCGATAGTGCCGGTATGTCACTTACGTTCCTCCAACATACTCGCGCAAATCCGTTAAAACCCCCCGAGTATATAATTATAATAGCGAATAAATAGGAAAACTTCTCTTCTGCCGTGGCTGCTCATAAAAAACTCTCGCGATCATAAACTGACGCTCCTGATGACTCACCCGTGTCCTCGAGCGGGAATACGGCTCGAGATTTGACTGAAATGCGCCGTTGGGCCGGGCTACGGCGGAAGAAGAAGAAACAAAAACGAGAAAAAAAAGAAATAAAATGAGAAAAAGAGGATGGAGGGCTTCAGGCTTGGCTAATCACGGAAAAGCCCTTGTCAGCCTTAGTCTCAGCAGCGAGCATTGGAAAGTGCCCCTTTGTACTATTCTCGTTTCCCTTTTCCTCTGAACCGAGCGCCCCACCCTTCCTTTTGCTGGCTTCATTTTGGTCTCGTGCGAGGACGAGTAGGACTAGCTGCGTGAGAACAAAATGCCAAGTTTACGCGGCGAGAGTGTCGAAGAGAAAGCGAAGTTTTTCAGGCTCTTTGAGTAAAAATGAAGTTTGACAAACACATTGTAACCGTGCTGCTGGCCTTCGGAAAATTTATTAATGTAAACGTGACTATGGCTCGGCTCTTGCTAAGCTTATATAAATGCAATCAAGTTGTTTGGCATTCTAAAAGTCTAAATTAATACGAGAATAAATTATCAAGTTGCAGTCAATGAGACAAATTTCCAATGAAATGCATTAATTTTCTTAAAAGGAGGATCAGCGTGACTCCGGAGTCAACAAAACAACTTAAAAATTATTTTTTTAAATAACAATAAAATGAAAAACTGAGAATAGCAATATATTAATAAAATAAATTCATGACTTTTAATGTATTTCGTGCATATAACGAAGGCGTATTAATAATTAATATATTAATGAATAGACGGTAGTTTGACTATCTCCGTAACAGACAGTTGTAGTAGCCGTCTGCTTCGCAAAGTCAACATAAAAGGGTAATAATTTAGTAAGCGAAATGGGACTTGACAAAAAAAGCATGATGTGAGGGCAGTTAGAGCTAAAATGAAAGGGAAATTCACCAAATTAAAAAATGTGATGAAAAGAGAAAAAAATATTGGCAGCTGTGAAGACAGAAAAGCTTAGGTCGAGTAACGGCAAACAAAAAAATATTAGAAAAAATGTATAAAATGTTTAACAAATAATAAAAATTATTTCGATAAAGCTAAAAATTTCTAAAGAAACGGTTTTATTACATTATTTGTGTAAGTATTCTAAGCTTGACAGTAAATGCATTCGAAATAAGTTTGAATTGCGCGCTACACTTGGTCCGAATCGCTAGCATCCATAACCTCCAAACGCGAGAATTCCTCGTTGAATATCTTTTTATTTTGCCCATGAAGGTATATATCTAAAAATATAGTTAAAAAGCTTATGACTTCTTGTTTATTCTCTTAATTTTTGGTTTATTTCTTAAGCGTCTATCAAACAATATCCTGCAACTTTCGGTGTCAACATTACGAGCGGCCATAAGAGCCTATGTTAAAATCTTCATTTTCAAATCGTGTTTTCTCAAAATCTAACTCGTGAATCTCCCTTGAAATTTTTCCCAGTTACGTATGTTTATTTCAAAAACAACTCTGCAAAATTTCATACAGATCTAAAGACTTTTGATTCACGCTAGAGCCTCCTTGATAATTGCGAGTTTTCACTTATTGTTTTAAATATAGTGTCACGGGCGTGGCCTAGGCCCCGACCCGAGGGCATACTCCCTCTCCCCGGGAAAGCGGGGGAGGACAGGCCCAAAGCCCAGGCCTGAGGGTCAAGGGCTCTACGGAGAGTCGCTCTCTCAGTCCGCGACCGTCGAACCGAACGGGTCTCTCCCTCGGTGTTTCCATCAATAAACGACGCATCAATCCAACATCTCGCCTCGTTATTCCCTCACACCCCCCCTTCCACCTAACCTACGCAACAATAGTCAATAAAATATATCTATATACGCTGGCCCGTCAAGTGGCTCATCATTGCAAACTAATCGAATGAAAGATATGATTAGAGTAATGGGTATATATACCAGTGGAAAATACATTAAGCTCGCTCGGAAAGACGCAGACGAATATATAGGGGCGAGTTATTTAATTGAATAAACAAATGCGCGAAAACTTTTAAATATTGCATCAAGCAATTATCGCAGTTTGATGGCGTTTAATTTTCAATACTCGGAAGGGTAAATGTGACGACCAATCATACTTGTCGTTTAAGGCCAGATGTAAATATCGTATAGAGAAAGAGAAAAAGAAAAAAACCGTAAGGGGAGTTTACAGCAAGTTAACCTCTGATTTCACTAGTCGTCCAGCTTTCACAATAATCTCCCCGCCTGCTGTGACTAACAATACGAGAGGAAAGCTTTTGTTGAAGGTAACGAGGCAAAGAGCGATGCCGGACAATCTGTCAACACTGTCATTTACCTCCAGCCAAACTACTTATCTCACCTTGTTACTCGAGCACCATAAGTACCGCACTCTGTATTATATTGAGATAAATTTTTTAATTTTTACACTTTTTACGTGATATATAATTTGATGAAAATTAAAGTATCGGCTTTAATCAATCAGGAGACGCCCGGGCCCCCGTACACATACACTGAGAAAAAAATATAGTCAAGTCAACTAAAACTGTACTGTTAAATATCAGCAACCGAACTTACTGTTGGTTTAACAGTACAGCTTTGTTGG
>JAPYYQ010006233.1:0-11282 GCA_030522585.1 Anagyrus pseudococci
ATCAGCGCCCCTTTCCCCTCGCGCGGTATTGTCGTGGCACGGAGACGCGGCAGGAATTACGCCGTGTCTCCTCGACATATTCCCCGTCACAATATATATGGCTTTTCAAAATAAGCCATAAGTTAAAGATGGCAAATCATAACAAAAACTTTTTACAAGGATAGGCAATTTTTTTTATAGAAAGGCTGAGGCCTATGGGTATATTAATTTTGATCTTGTTTTGTTATACTTTGTTAGACAATTAAATAAAACAGTATTTTTAAACCATTCATAAAAGTTTAATGCATAGAATTTTATTCATGTTTAATTATACAATTAATTTATGAACTATTCTTCAGACTGGTATAAGTTTTGTATATATTATTTTGACGTATTTTATGAATAAAACCCACATAATAGGAAGTTAATTATTAGAGCGTATACGTGTTACTTGTTTTTTTTTGGCTACAGAAGCTATATAGCATTTTTTTATCTCTGATACATGCTTACCAGTAACAAATTTACTCTTCGTATTTTGCACCTTATTAGAGCTACAGATTTTACTCTAAGACAGCTGAATATTGTCTCTAAACAAGAATTCAGCACTAACATTGCTTTTGTTTGTTTTTATTGATGGTATATGCTGTTGTTGGTTTCATTTCCAATTTATAAATCTATAAATGTGTGTGTAACACACACGTGTATATATATATACATATACACACATGTTCACTTATATATAATATTCATAGGAGATACAGTTGAAAATGAACTGGAACAAGTTATAAATGCTCCCTGTGCTACATCAGAAGAGAATCCTCCATTAATCAGTAATGCTGAGTACATATCACCTTATTTTGAAGACTCAATGATTAATTCCAATAACAATTCTCATTTCAATACCATGAGTGATGACATCGTCAATTCAGTACACAACTGCACATACAACACAGAAAATGTATGTTCATTAATATTATTTAATTTGAAAAATATGAATAACCGCTTTTAATAAAATAATTGTATTAATCTGATGATTAATCAGCTTAATTTTTTAAGGATAGAAAGCATTGAAGCATTTCATATTGGTTACTAACTTATATTTTGTATTGTCACCTAGTATTATCTACTATAAATTAATACTAGCTATATTTATATACTTGTTTTTCACGATGACCCTTTAAAGTTTTAATAAAACAGAAAAATTAAACGAATGAGACCGCTAAAGAGAACTACAATGCTTTCTTCGGGCATGCCGGATACGGACACTATTTTGCGCCTGTATTTTGTCAAATAAAAAATGATTTTTTCTTGTTTTTTTGCGCCTGTAATGGCGCATTTTACGCTTTTCTTAGGTGTGTTTGGGCTTGAAATACTCGTATAACCTAAAGGAATGCCGCTATGAAGCCGGATTTTGCAATTAGGCCTCAGTTTTTTTTTAAACAATAAAAAGCATTAATGTCGATACGTTAGCAAAACCAAAACAGTGTCGTTATCCGGCATGCGCTTAGTGATTTTATAACTGCTCACATTAACTTTATCAACCGTTACGTTTTCATAATTTCTTATACATTAACTTGATGCCCATTATTTCCGAAAAATTGCTTGCCTTTCTAACAACTTAAAAATATTCCTATAGCTTGTTCCGGAAACCTAACTTAAACTTGGAAGTTTTATTTTAACCAATATATCTGTAATTCATTATTTATCTTCAAAGAATTTTTGATAAAATATAGTCAGTGTAGACATTTGGAAATTCGCATACGCGAAATATTTTTCTTTATTTAACTCTCTTTGACAACATGGACACGTTTTCTTTTGCGTACGCCAACAATTTCTCGGATGTGACGTTAGTGAAAAAAAATTTTAAGAGGCGTCGTGGGCGTGAAATAAGTGAAGAATATTCAAGTACGCGAATTTTAGAGTGTTTAAATAGACTTGTTTTACCAATATTAGGTTAGGATACTTAAATAAGTTATAGAAATAGGCGTTTATTATTATTTCTTAATACATTTTCGTCTGAAAGCCTTTACTTACCAGATTCACAATATTTTATACTACGAGAGCCTAAAAATCATTTTAAACTTACAATTTTTAGGTTAGAATAGTATAAAAAGTATTACTGCATTATGAAATATAAAATATTTTTCACAGGCTTACTGTCAGGACTATGCTATTGAAAATGAATTAAATGATAGCACTGATGAAGAATCAGATATTTTTGAAAACGATGATAACAATGAAACTATTAGCTCACGATTTATCCATCTACTTACGATGTTAGAGAAAGACGAAAATAACGAAAAAGTTACTGCAACATTGTCAGTAAGCAAAGTAGAGATGTTACTTTGCATTCTAAAATTTTCAATAACTTATAATCTCTGCAATACTGCCATAGCAGATCTTTGCAAAATGTTCAATTCTTTTTGTGATAGCACGGTACTACCAGATACTCGATACAAAATCGATCAATTATTTTATCCCACGGATGGAATTCACTACCACGCAGTTTGTACTGAATGTGAAAATTACATTGGAGAATTTAGTAAGAAAGATCGTTTCGTATCCTGCCAGCATTGTGGAAAGAGACAATGTGTCAAAGATTCAAATTATAATAATTTTTTTGTTGTTTTGGACGTCGAAGATGAATTGCAGCACACGATAGAAAGAAATGCTGATTATTATGAAAATATTATGAACAACGGAAGTAATGAAGAAACATATTTAAAGGATTTTTATAGTGGACGAAAATACAAAGAATTTCTTAATCAACTGCCAATTGAAAATCGTAATAGCTACGCTACTGCCATATTTAACAGCGATGGGTCACCAATTTTTACAAGTTCAAAATTTTCTGTGTGGCCTATTCAAATAAATATTAATGAAGTACCATTTACTGAGCGATACAAACATCCGATAACATACGCCCTATGGTTCGGTAGGGATAAGCCTAAAATGTCGATTTTCCTAAAATCGTTCGTTGAAGGGATGAATAATTTATCAGACACAGGCTTTCAATGTAATTTGAATAATGAAATTAAAACAATTAAATTGTTTGCATTGTGCTGCTGCGTTGACACCGTGGCACGGCCAACCATGCAGGGATTTATCCAGTTTAATGGATACTACGGATGTAGCTGGTGCTTGCACCCAGGAACATTAGTTCCTCACAGTCAGAGAGCTACGGTAAAATACACAAATTTAAGTAAAACTCCCGAGAAAAGAACAGAAGACAATACCTTGCTATTTCTGGAACAGGTACGCGAATCAGAAAGTGTTATTTGTGGCGTTAAAAAAGCATCGCCACTTTTACTTTTAAAGAACTTTGACATAATTGATGGTTTCGTGCCTGATTCTATGCACTGCATCGCGTTAGGCATAGCAAAACAATTTGCTTCTTTGTGGTTCGATGTTAGGGACGAATTTTATAGTATTCCTAATGATGAAATACAATTAATAAACAACAACATGAAATCTTTCAAGGTTCCAAGCTGTATAGCTCGATTATCCCGTTCTATAAGCGATAGAAAATATTGGAAAGCACGAGAATGGGAGAATTGGGTATTGTATTACAATTGTGTGGTGTTACTACTGGTAAAGGGCTTTGATAAATATCTAAAACATTGGTCATTACTTGTAGAAGCTTTTCACGTATTGTTAAAAGATAGTATTACTTTTGAGGATTTAATTAGAGCTCATGAATATTTAAAAAAGTTTGTTAAAGATACTGAAAAATTATACGGAAAAGCCGCCATGACATATAACATCCATCAGTTACTACATGTATGCCAAAGCGTTGCGAATTGGGGACCATTATGGGCTCATTCAGGATATTGCTTTGAATCCGGAAATGGCAAAATAGTAAAAACAGTACACGCTGCCAAAGGAGTGTTGAGTCAAATGTGTAGACATCTCAGTAATCGACAAAGTTTTCGAATATTAGAGAAACATGTTGCAGTAAACAAAGAATCCCCTGCTTTTTATTATTGTCATTTTTTAGAACATCGTTTCACCTACAAAGCAGAAATAGTGGAAAACAACAACTATTTTACTAAAAAACCGATAGTAGATGAAAATATTTTAATACAAAATGATCTGCCACCAAATTGTTTTAAGTCATATCAAAAACTGATAAAAAATCAAAATGTGTTTAAATCTTGTAGTAAAGAATTATTAAGATCTAATAATTCATTTGCCGTTACTGACGATGGAGATTTTATTGAAATAGCACAGTTCTTGATAAAAAATGATGACAGTTCAAGCATTGCAGAGTATACGTTATGCAAAATAGAATTTATAGAAAGTAATATTAATGATATTTGTAGTAATATAAAAAAAATTTCAAGGATAGACACAAATTTGAGAATAATTCAGACTTCTAAGATTAATAAATTATGTGTAGTTTTAACTTTAAATAACAAGAAGTATATTTCAGCTGTACCTAGTATTAATCAATATTCTTAATTAACTTCTTTGAAAGCATTTTATTTCTTTTATTATTACAATTAAACTGCATAAACTTACCTATGTATTTCATGTAAATATTATGTAGAACATTAAAAATTTTATATTTGATAATAAATTTATTTTTATTGTTGTAAACATTTTCATCCTATCATACCTTGTACAGTAAGGTAAGATTAGAAAATATTAAAAAATCGTCAATACCTAAATTCAATAAAAACAAAAAAATAGCAACACTAATTATATCCATGTACTTCACATGAAATATCCAATGTAAATAACATAAAATAGTAAAATTATACATGATTTACTTGAAAATCCATGTAAAATTATTCATCCCGAAATTCAAGTTATTTCATTTACATAGAAACCAGCGTAAAAATCTACGTGGTTTTCATCAGAGATAATCTACCTTAAAAATCAACGTGGAGTTCATAGCAAAATCCTCTTGAAAAATTCCACAAAAATTTCAGCAAAAAATCCACGTAAAAATTTGAGTGATTTCCATTTAGATTTTCACATGGATTCACTCGGAATTCCATTTAAATTTCCACATGGATTCACTCAGAATTCCATTTGGAATCCACGTGAATCCATGCAGAATTCCACGCGGAAATCTACATAGATTTCCATGTGGAAATCTGAGTGACATCCATTTAGATTTCCACATGGAATTCCGAGTGAATCCATGTGGAATCCGCGTGAATCCATGCAGAATTCCACGCGGAAATCTACATAGATTTCCACGTGGAAATCCATCTGGATTTTTTCAATAGGGCGAAATTGCGTACGCGGTTCAGAGGTTGCGTACGCAACTGCAATCTAAATGTTGACCACTTTCTCAAATAAAGATCCTCAAATTACCGAGTTTGCGTACACGGTACCATGTTGCGTACGCAACTGCACGTTAGCTATTTGCTCCGAGGATTCATCTCGAGTAGCCGAATTTGCATACGCGGTATCACGTTGCGTACGCAATTGCATACTAAATTTTGGCTGTTTGTTCAGATGATGCATATCGAGTAGCCGAAATTGCGTACGCAGTACGGAGGTTGCGTACGCAACTGCACGTCAAGCATTAGCTATTTGCTCCGAGGATTCATCTCGAGTAGCCGAACTTGTATACACGGTACGACGTTGCGTACGCAATTGCATACTAAACATTGGCTGTGCTGTTTGTTCAGATGAGGCATCTTGAGTAGCCGGAATAGCGTACGCAGTGCGGACGTTGCGTACGCAACTGCAATCTAAACGTTGGCCACTTTCTCAGATGAAGTGTCTCAAATTGCCGAGCTTGCATACACGGTACATCGTTGCGTACACAACTGCATATCATGCATTGGTTTCTTGCTCCGATGATGCATCTCGAGTAGCCAAGCTTCCGTACGCGGTACGGACGTTGCGTACGCAACCGCAGTCTAAACGTTGGCCACTTATTCAAATTAAGCTTTTCAAATTACTGAACTTACGTACGCGATATGTTGTTGCGTACGCAACTGCATATCACGCATAGGTTTCTTGCTCCGACGATGCATATCTCGATTAGCCGAGCTAGCGTACGCGGTACGGACGTTGCGTACGCAACTGACATTTAAACATTGACCACTTTCTCAAATGAAGCTTCTCAAATTGCCGAACTTTCGTACACAGTGTGTTGTTGCGTTCGCGACTGTTGATGGAAAAATTATTGCATAGCTCAGTCTTCTTTCATGTTTTTTTCGCCTTCGTACGCGGAGTCTAATGTGATAGCATATTATTACATCAACCACATTTTCCTTTATTTTCTCTATATTTGCTTGAATTACGTTTCGTAATCAAAAATATAGAGATTAGCGCAAGCACAAAGAGTTAAAACTCATTTTTGTAAATGATTCAACTCGATGAGAAACTTATCGGGACTGTGACCGACACCACCCATGGACCCTGCGCAATATGCAGAGGTCCTCGTTACAGCTCCAATAAGATTCCGTTCAGGAAAGAGTTATTTACATTCGAAAAACTGTCAAACATTTAGTTAGAAAAGATATACATATCTACACATTGCATGCTGAGCCGAAAATTCTATTAATTTCGTCCCGTTGTCTTGGTAACCGCGTCAACGCAAAGATAGGGACGAAAATTTGACTATCGCATTTTCGATCGAGGTCGCAAGAAAACACAGAGCTTATGACACAGAGAAAAAGATCAAAATCCGTATTTTTATAATGTGCTAAAAAGGGCTATACAAAGATTTTATTATCTTTTGTAATTTCAAAATGTCAGAAGAAAAAAAAAGTTTTCCTGGATATTCGATGGCTATTCGTATCATATAAAGAATACGTATAAAGATACGAAGTAAGTAAAGTTTATTATACTTTCCCATTGCATTTTATAAGGTTATTGCAGGCGCAGCGTATTGCACTAACTTTCATTGTAAAATTAACTGCAATTAACATTTATTGTAATGTTAGCGCATCGCTAATATTCAGAAATGTTACTGTTTATTGTTTAACTGCGAATACTATTTACGTCAATAAAACATTCAGTCTTTTTAAAAAGAAAGCTTGTTTTTATTGAAATGTTGATATGAGAGTATCAATATTTTAATACAGACTGTGCCATTACAGCATAACTTTTTCTTCCTACAATCTTCATTTTTGCCGGTGTATTGCGAACGCAAGTTTATACATCTCTCAAAACCATTTTCACCCTCTCGAGAAAGTTTAAGCTTCTGAAAGGCTGATGGTGTAATTGGCGTACGCAACGACATGTCAATATATTAATCTTTCTTGCATAGCCAGATTGCTGCGTACGCAATTAAAGTAAAAGGTTCTTTTACTCACCTATAACTTATTGTGCTTACACATACAAGCTTGCGTACGCAATGATAATTACGGCACATGGCGGAGACCAGTAGCTGCGTACGCAATGTGACCTCTAATACGAAATATTTAACACCGTACAAAACATATTTTGCGTACGCATCACCTGCCTAACATGCTTAGGCGTATTTCTGCGTACGCACTGTTGCCTGTTATGCTGAAGAAAACAAAATGTAGCTTGCGTACGCATCATCACCTGTCCAGCTTGCTTACCCGTACTTCTGCGTAAGCTGTGCGAAAATTGGAACTTAAAAAGTTATAACGCGCGTCTCTGAAGGGAGGGGGGGGTCAGCATCTAGCTAAGACGTGGCCTTGCGTACGCAAAATGGAAAAAAAAGATTGGAAAAGATCATTTATAATACTATATAATTGAGGCCGTATTATTCTTGCCGGTGTATTGTGTACGTAAGCTTGTGGAATAAATGCCAGAAACATACTATTGCTTTCTTAAAGAGAAAGCTTTGAAACAACGATCGAAATATACTTTTTTATAAAAAAAGAAACGATTTGCCATTTGTTTTTTTAATTGTGCATTTACGAATACTAAAGTAATATACATTTTTGTAGATATTTGAGATGCACAAAGAAAGGTTGCCAAGCCCACGGGAAGTTCAAAGGAGGAAAATATATTCCCAGTGTAGAACAGCACGCACATTCACCCGATCCGTTACTTGAAGAAAAAAAAAATTTATGGAAGAAATGAAATCGGTTAGTGGAGTGCATTTAGCAACTCCACAACAAGTATATGCAACTGCAGCGCTCAGGTAAAATAATTATTACAATGCTTTATGTTAAAGTAAAAATTTACATCGAGTGATGACAAAAACACCTCCCAAAACTTGCAAATATTTTATTATTTATTATTTCAACCTTACAATCTGGTGTTAATTGTAGGTCGGAATAATAAAACGTACATTTTTTAAAGCAAAAAAAAAACATTTTATTAATAGTTTAAAATATGAAGTTCTGATTAAAAATATAGTCAATGAAGTCTCACTTATTGTACCAGAAACATTATTTCATGAAAGTACATGTATGAGAATGTACAATTAAATAAATGACCATTTTTTATGTTGCAGTAATGAAAATGTTGCTTCAGCTATACCTTTTGCGAAATGTCGAAGAACCATCCAAAATTACTTGAAGGCCAACAATCCGAATAAAACTACGATCAAATTAAAAGATAACACGTTATTGGAATTTGGCAAAGTTTTAAGCCTGCCAGACTCCATTGGTTTATTAAAATACGGAACATCGAAAACCCACCAAATAACCGTTAAGTATGACGAGTTTGAAATACAAATGAAAAAAGAAAAAAAAGTAGCTGTCAACGTTTATTTATACGATGAAGCTTTTATTCAAAGTATTGCACAGTACAGCACCAAAATTTTTCTGGATGCTACCTTCAAAGTAGTTCCAAAATTACAAGGAGTGTACCAGTTGTTGACGATTATGGTAAAAGTGGAAAATGGGCTTCATGCTACGGTAAGATATTTTCAGCTGGAAAATGTAGGATAATTATAAAATAATAAATTATGTGCATTTATATAATTACTTTTTTTAGGCGGTGCCAATTATATTTTGTTTGATGTCAAACAAAACAGAAACTTGCTACATCAAAGTTTTTGAATTTCTAAGACAGACTTGTACATCTTTAAAACCACTAGAACTAATGTGCGATTTCGAAATTGCAATAAAAAATGCCGCAGAAGCTGTCTTTCCAGACATATGTGTAACAGGCTGTTTATTCCACTACGTTCATGTAAGTAACATGTAGTTAATTAATCTACTGCTTGCCAAGAGGAAGTTGTCCCAGATTCTCAACAAAATGTTGATGGCCCTTATAGTCAGCAAAATCAAAAGAATAAGAAGTTAAAATTATAAACTATTAACGTTTCATTTATTTATTTATTTATTTATTTTATTCAATACAAAAATCATGATAACACTTGATTTAACTTCAAATTGATTTTTTCTTTGTAAACAATAAGCACGGAAATATGCGCGTTTTACTATTACAATGTACTATAAGTATTAATAAATGTTTTAATTGAAGGCATTACAAAAAAAGCAAAAGAATTACATCTGGTAAACAGCTACAAAAGTCAGAGTAAAAATCCAGAAGTGTGGCTAGTGCTCAAATGTTTAGAAGCTTTAGCCCTTCTGCCGGATACGTGCATTCAACCAACATTTGAAGAAGTCAAAAAATTTTTTGAAGATGACTACGGAGAATACTTCACAGAGTATTTAACATATTTTGAAAAATTCCGGCTAACTTGTCGTAGCCCAAGAGATTTTTCTGTTTACGGGTATCATGTAGATAGAACAAATAATTATCTTGAGAGCTATCACAAACAGTGGAATGCTTCAATGCCAAAGCACCCAGAAAAAAATTAATTTTTAGGTAATATATGAAATTTTAATGTAAAAATACGGCTACCACTATTTTAATATAGTTTTTCAATCGTACGAAAAGTTTTATAGGTTTATCATTTACTTATGGAACTTTCATTTAGTATTTGATATAAACATACAAATAAATTATGAAAATAATAAATTTAATTGCAGAAAAATTGAAATTTATTATGCAGCAAGCAGTTACTAATAAACAAGCGGTCAAATCTGCAACGTATCAGAGCCGAGAGAAAAAAAGAAAGACAAAAGAAACAGATGAAGAACTGACACTATTTTGGTCTGGAATTGAGGAATTAAATGAAAAACTAAAAGGAAACAGTTGTTTCCATTTATTAGGGGACTTGAAACGTATAAAAGATTTGCTCAAAGCAGAGGATGAAATAATAAACAATTGCCTGATAAAATTAAAAACCATTCCATACGATAAAAAAAATAAATACAGCAGGAAAAACCTTACATCTAACCATCGATGATAGTTTTAGCGATGTGCAGTTCAAAGAAATAATTAAAAAAATACGAAGAAGATATTTACTTCAATATAAGTCAGTTGTACTAATTATTAGTAAGTATATTCACATCAAATAAATATAAATATATTAATAATATTATTATATAAAACTATATTATTGCAGACAACGAGATCAAGCTTTTTGAGTGAAAGGCGCCGCAGAAAAAGAATCGCAGATTTTTGAAGAAAAAAGAGCGTAAAAAACGCCATTTGATTATGAAATAATAGCAATAATTTTTATTCATAAAATGAGCCTTATATTACATTAAAATTACAAAACTATTCCAAATCGTAAAATTTTTTATTCCTTCTATTTTACGGAAATTCTAATATTTGTCGGACACTTTTTAAGCATGCGTACCCAAGTTTAGATCAATATTCAATAGTACACTTCCTCGTTCTTCGTTACAACTCTTGCTTTCCCACTGCGTACGCAACGAATCGCCTACTCAAATTGATCATAGATGTATACGCAAATTACATTTGCTGTTCTGCAGCCTGTAGGATAACGGAATGAAGGCAACACTGCGTACACAGCAACTTGTCTACGCAAGGGCCTCGGTGCGTAAACAAGCTTCTATCTGTAAGCGCAATAAACTCTGAGTGAGTAAAAAAACCTTATACTCTAATTGCAGACGCAGCGATCCGGCTATGGAGAGAGATTAATTAACTCACATGTTGCGAACGCAAAATACACCATCAACCTTTTAAAGCTTAGACTTCCTCTGGAGGGTGAAAACTGATTTGAGACGTATAAGCTTACGTATGCAATAAACTGGCAGAATGATAAATGAAATTTTTTAATCTAGCGCTAATTTTTTTTCGCATCTTGCGTACGCAGGGCCAGGCATTAGCTGCATGCCGACCCCTTTTCAAGAGACGAGCGTTGTTACTTTCTACAGTTCCAATTTTCGCACTGCGTACGCAGAAATACGCCTAAGCATGTCGGAATGGTGGTGCGTACGCGAGTTATATTTGTACTGTTTCCTTATTCGAGTCACACTGCGTATGCAGCTACCGATCAGAACAAGTGCCGCGCTGCGTACGCAAGCTTTCAT
>JAPYYQ010006252.1:0-10413 GCA_030522585.1 Anagyrus pseudococci
TACATTACGATACAAGTCCGTAAAAAGTGATTCGTAACGAGTTGAGAATCACTTTTTTCACAAGTATCGAATGATATATTTCATAAATACGCACGCTCGTTTCTCGCTCGCGTGCGAAAATAACATTTTTCAAAAACAGTTAGGAAGGTTTCTCCATTCTTATCGCCCCCACTAACGTAAGCATTACATTTGCTCGCGCTCTCTGCAGTTTCTTAAATGAAAAAGAGATCGTTATCGTTGAGCTTATTAGAAATAAAAATCTCATTAAAATGTTTTCCTCGATTCTCTTATCCTTTACTCGATTTTTCTATTGACTTGAGGTTTTAATTTTTTCGTGTGGTTTCTCTTCTTATTAATACTTTTGCTTCTTTCCTTAAAAAACTGCATTCTTCTTCTTTATCCTTAGTTTTTGTGTATTGGTTTATTTATATCCTTCTAATCTGTCCATCTTTCTTCTATTTTCAGTCTCTTAAAATCCATAGTTACTTTTTTACCCTTTACTCTTTCCTGTTTTGCTATTGTTACCAAGGTTTTCTGCTCCTGCCTCTCCACCTTTGTCACGTCATGTTTAATATAAACACCCTCTTGTAGATTTTTTTTCTTTCTCAATACTGACTTTTTTACTTCTTCATCTCTTAACCCATTAACGCCTGAACTGACACTTTTGGACACCAAAGTTCAGAGCTTCACTGTCCAACAAATTCGAAGGATAAATGAGTTCTGAACTGAGTGTATTTTGTGCGTTGAAACTCGAACTTTCGAAAAGTGATATTTAGGAGTCCGAAAATTAGTTTTTACACGTAAAAATTGCAAATTAAACAAAAAACGCCACTTTTTGGAAAAGTTTTTTTGAAAAATCACCTTTTTCTTTGTCTTTTCATTTTTTTACTTATATAAAAACAACAAATAATGCGTTCATGGACCCTAAGCTAAAATTCAGTGGGTTAAGAGTCGAAAAAAAAATTTTCAAGCTGACAAAATGGCGTCCAAAACGTAAAATTTTACTTTAAATCTTCAGCAATTTTTTCTCAATTTCTGTAGACTTTAGGATACATTCATACAGAACAAAAATATCTTAAAACTGGTCGAAGAACACTCTCAAATTTTTAACTTATTAAAAACACTTCAACAATTCAAAAAATCAGTTAAGGAATGTGCATTAATTTTTTCAGATTTTTCCAAAATGATTTGCTGAATATTGGTTTTTGCAATTTTTCGGAAAATCAAAAATTGTCTTGAAAAATTCTGAGAAAATTTAATCGCTCAAATTCCTTCATATCTTGATGAAATCTTTCACCTTATTCTTCACTGAAATTTTCAAGGTTCTCTGGGAACTTATCAATGTGTGAATCGAGAAAGTGAAGCTTCAAATTCATTAGGCAACCTAGGTTTTTATAGTTTTCTACCATGTTTTGGATGATGCACTTACAGTTTTCATCTTTATTGTTTCCTAAAAATTTCGTTGCGACATCTTTGAAGTTCAACTAAGCCGATTTCTCGAGATCATTCATACTATTGACGAACTCTATGTCTTTAAACATTTTGCGAATTTGAGGTCCATCGATTATCCTTTTTTTTAATTTCGCCGTAGATATACTAGGGAAGACTCTTTCTAAGTATTTAAAGCAGCGTCCTTCTTTATGTGAGCTTTAAAAAATTGTTTCATCAATCCTGATCTAATATGCAAAGGAGGTATGAGTATTTTTACAGGATCTACCAGAGGTCCTTTGATAACATTGCTGGAACCTGGAGTGAGTGATGCCCTCGCTGGCCATATTTTCATGTTATAATGTTTCGCTCTATCTTGATTATCAAACATGCATAAATAGCATGGATACTTGGTGGAACCTGATTGTTGCCCTATCATCATCGACAGTATTTTCAGATCCCACAGATTAACCATTTGTGTTCATTACATTTTATTTTGTTCAAGACTTTTTCGATATTAGAGTACTCTTCTTTGAGTACTGTTGAATGAGCTACGATGCAAACTTGTTCGTATTGTGAAGAAGATCTGCTTTCAGGCTTTGCTTAGAAGAATCGATACATAACCTCTATTCTTTTGGCTCGTATAAATTTGGTTGAAACTCATCAATAAGTCATTTTACATCTGTACAGTACACTAGATCAGACTCATCAGTAAAGTATTTACGAAATGCCTCTTCTCTATTACGATAAAATGTGACATTGACACCTTTTTCTAATACATTGTGAGCATTTAACTGTGATGCTATCAATTCAGCTGCATCTTTGGCTGATCCTGCATTTCTGAACATGTCGTTCAGTTGAGCTTGAGAGATTTTTTTTGCACTTGTCTCTCTACCAACGGGAACATATTCCTCATTACTATCCGATACTCTTGTCGGTTTCCCATTCCGTTTTCTCCTCCAAATCATTTTCTGCCATAAGGTTTTTTCTTTGACCATCAAGATTTTTAACTTGATGTTCTAATTCATCATCAACTTCCATACTATCCATTCCTTCTATAAAGCTGTCTCGTGAAGCCTCATCTTACAAACTCTCGTCTGAATTCATAAGTGGAGGTTCGACACTAGATACAGTTGCATACACTAGTTTATCTTTGAGTTATTTATTTATTCCACTCATATTTGTCATACAGAAGTAACAGTCATTTTTGTCCCATGGTTTTTCCATGTCATTGGTTTCGAAATTTTCAATGTACTTTAATCCTAATTTTTTTCATATTTCATGAACACATTGTACCAATTAATACATTAATACAATACCAATTGTACCAATTAATACAATATTCTGTCCGGAAACTTTAATCCCATAAGCTGATTTGAACAATTTATGAATTTTTTGTGATATTTTTTCTACTTTTTTCCAGACATATTTAGTGCATATGTAGCAGAACGTGTTTGCTTCACCGTCGCAATCGTATGCCTCATGTCTTGATCCAGAAGGAACAGCAATATCTATTGTGTTTTTGGATATTGTTGTTTTAACGTGAAATAAATCATATACTCATTTTTTTAAATTAAAACCTTTAACATCGTAGTTTTTAGCTGTTTTCGATATTTTTTTCATGTTAAACGGTTGGATCTCACTTTTCACATCAAGTTTGATTCATCAAATGGAATTACATCAAAATATTTTGACTCCGATGTGAAGTAATATACATTTTTAATTTTTTTCGTAGCCAAATCGCTAAAAACGCCATTTTTAGCTGTTTTTGAGGTTATCTTCAAAATCTTCCGGACAACCCCTATTTTTGATGACAGATTCGGATTCAGCGGGTCAAAATACATGAAAATGTCTAGGTCTCCACTCCAGATAAATATACTTTTTTTGTGGGCCTGTGTAATTTAATGGCATTAATGGGTTAACTTAACTATCATCATATTTCCTTCAATATCATTCTTTCTCTTCCTGATTACAAACGCACTTTTCACTTCAGTCTTCATTACCATTTTAGTAAGAACTTCTCTGCTTCATTTTTTGCACTATTTATTTTGAACTTTTTACCTTTAATAATTATATTTGTTCTTTTTCTTTCCTTTTTCCATCTCTCTATTTTCTCTGTCACTTCTTTATTCCTTCTTTCCATTTCATCCTTCTCTTTCCACTTTCTTTCCTTATTTTCCCGTTCTTTATTTGCATTTTTCTTACCATACTTCATTTCTTGTTTAACTACTTCAAATTCTCTCTTAATTTTATCTAGTTTATCGCTTTCTCTTCTGTATTTTTCACTACCTTTTACAACTCTATTCTTATTTATTCTCTGACCTCATACAGCATTTCGTTTATTTTTTCTTCTACGTAAATTTTTTGGTCACTCATATTTTTACTATCATTAAACCTTTTATCGTTGCCACTTCTTCTTATTTTTTCTTATCACCTTACTCTTTACTCTCTTTACTCTCTTTTCCTAGTATTCTATCTTGGGTTTCTAAACATTTACTTTTATCCGAATTCTCCGACATGTTTGCCAATTCTTTCTTATCCTTTTTACACCTTACGTCTTCCTTGCCTTTGCTCTTTACAAATTTTTCAATGCCTGTTCCTTTATTGGCCACAATCCTTGTATTGATTACCTTCTTGATTGAATGTCTCCTCATTTCCGCTGGTTCTCTTTTCTCCTTTGTTAATATCGTACCTTGCCGCTTTGTCTTTCTTACCTCAAAATCTTCTCTCTCTTTCTCTTCTTCCTTTCTGCTCTTTCCTTTGACTTCTTTACAACAGTTTGTTAATCTGTCTATTCTCAACTATTTTCTCTTACTTTTCCTGCACTTTATGTCTTTTACAGCATATAAATTCTTTCTCTATGCCTATTTCTGTTGAGCATGTCCGAGCCCACGTGCTCGCTTGCCACGCTCTCAACCGGAAGTCAACAATAAATACATATTTTACGATATTAGAACTAGTAAATATTAAATGCATATTATTTTTTCAGATACATGAACTACCAAAGCCTTCTTTTTCAAATAAAACTCTTAAAGAATTACACATTGGCACGTTTGATAATATAGAAACTGCAACAGAAGATACAAGTATTATTTTAGCCTTAAAAAAATTTGTTGAAAGACGAGTATCAGCTTTACCAATTGTAGACAATACTGGAAAATTAGTTAACATTTATTCAAAATTTGATGTCATTGTGAGTTAATATATGAAGTACATAATAAAACAATCAATTTACGTTCATAACTCCATCCTATTTGAATTTATAGTTTAGTTTATAATTTCTACACCTTCATTCCTCTCATGTCTCCTCATCCTCATTTCCTTTTTATCCAATGATACACGTGTGTATCATTCGATAAGCATTCGGAAACGTGAGTCTTGGGAACTACACCATCAATTTTTTATCAGTGCAAAGCCGATAGTTAATCTTTTTATCACTTCGTAAAGCTTCGTAAAAAATAATTTGTTACAATTTCTTATAATTTTCAATTATAAACATAAAAATGCTAAAGGAGTTATAAAAACCAATATTACATGCAAACCTACATTCTTGAGGTAACTGATTACTCTGAAACCCCTTTGTGATGGCTTGAACACTCTATTGTAGAGTTATGAACGTAAATAAAATATTTTTAGAAATATCTTGTATTTTTTAACCTAGACCAGCAATGGTAGGTCTATGATTCCTCCGAGAACGTCAGCTTTTTTTAACGAAAAAGTACCCCTATTTTTTCATTTTTCAAAATTTTTAATTTTGCAATAATTGTTTTAACAAATATATAAAAAAGTCGGAAATTGAAAAATCAAACTATGCCAATCGATTCTACGGGAAAAAACAAGAAGAAAATGTAAAGTACATTTTTTTGATCCGAGGCTTTATTTTGTTGCTACAGCCTTATAAACAATTATAAACAAATAAAACTTGCGGCAATCACCGATAAGTAGAAAGTGGCTTTGTCCCATTCCTCAGGCTATTGCAGATAGATTTATAATTCTTGCGGTAACGTCAGCTTTTTTCAAAGTACAAAGCACGATGAAGAAGACAATAATGCAAAAATGCAATTATAGAACTTTTCGGCGATCGTCGCCGAAAAGTTCTATAGTTTTATTTGTTTATGAGGCTGCAGCAACAAAATAAAGTCTCGGATCAAAAAAATGTACTCTACATTTTCTTCTTATTTTTTCCCGTAGAATCGATTGGCATAATTCGATTTTTCAATTTCCGACTTTTTTTTATTTGTTTAAACAATTATTGCAAAATTGAAAATTTTGACAAAAGAAAAAACAGGGGTATTTAAAAAAAAAGCTGACGTTCCTGCAAAAATTATAGATCTAGCTGCAATAGCCTAAGCATGGGACAAAGCCACTTTTCTACTTATCGGTGATAGTCGCAAGTTTTATTTGTTTATAAGGCTGTAGCAACAAAATAAAGCCTCGGATCAAAAAAATGTACTCTATATTTTCTTCTTGTTTTTTCCCGTAGAATCGATTGGCATAGTTCGATTTTTCAATTTCCGACCTTTTTCTATATTTGTTTAAACAATTATTGCAAAATTGAAAATTTTGACAAAAGAAAAAACAGGGGTATTTTTTTTAAAAAAAGCTGACGTTCCCGCAGGAATTGTAGACCTACCATTGCTGTTCTAGGCTTGGAACTTAATAAGTTAATCTAGTAAAAAATTTAAAATATAAATTTAAATATTTTTTAGAATTTAGCAGCAGAAAAAACTTATAATAATTTAGATGTATCTCTCAAAGAAGCAAATGAACATAGAAACGAGTGGTTTGAAGGAGTTCAAAGTTGCCAATTGAATGAAACATTATTCACTGTAATGGAGAAAATTGTTAGAGCTGAAGTAAGTATTGTTCTGAACACTAATATTAAAGTTTAATTATTGAGTGGTAGTGGTAATTTCAAATCTTTGTTTCTCTTGATGTTTTGAAGTTCCCTTAATGCAAAAAGGGTGTTTTTAAAAAAGTCTGTATGTGTGTATGTATGTATGTAATATTTTTTTTGTAACGCGATAGCTCTAACAGAAAATAAGACATCAACATCAAATTTGGTGTACTTATTCGCTGTATATTATTTATGAACTTATTAGATTTTGGAACTAATTATTTTTTATTTGGGCCTGATATTAATAAAACTTTATTAACTGTAAAACAAACAATTGAAAAACGAGTACTGTACTGACGTTGGTTGAACTTCGTGAGTACTGCACTTATGCACGTCGGTACTCACGAAGTTGAACCAATGTGAGAACTGTACTCGTTTTTCAATTGTTTGTTTTACTGAACTACATGAATACAGTACTTATTCTTGTATGTTCCCTGAGAAATTGTGTTTCCCTTATATTTGTTTTTTGACACACATTATTTTTTTCATTTTATATTTTCATTTTTTTCTTTTTATTTTTTTTATTTCATTTTATTTGTATTTATTTTATTTTGAAAAAAAATTCTTTTCACCCTTAATAATGAGGTTAAAACTGGAAAAGAGTTACAAAACCGATTAATAAAACGATTTTATTAGCCAAATAAGCCCATACTTGTGTTGATAGCCTTACGTTTTCAAAATAATTAACCTATGCTAAAATGATTTTTCGCCACAAACTTTAGTATATAAACCCAGTCCAAGTATCTCAACTTCGGACTTTGCCACCGACTTGCGACCTCTGTTTATCCGCGATACGCGATACCGTTGGCGATGGCGATGCTCGCGTTCGGTTTCCTCATGTATATGCTTAAGTAATTTCCCAATACATACTTTCTGTAACGCTGTTCTGGTCTTATCTAAACTCTAGACTGTCCGTGATTCGTGACACTATATTTGAAGCATGAGATTTGAATTCCTTCCGAATTTTCTAACTGCGACGCTCGCTCTAGGCCGTCGCGTTGCACCTGTAGTATTGTAAACTGAGGCAACTTCTATAATTCTTCACGCTTTTCGGATCATTGCCAATTCCACCTCTCAGAGCATCACTTCAACTCTCGAGTAGATTTAGCGAAACGATTCAGTTGAATTAAACAGTTATTACCAAGTTAATAAAATTGTAAAAGCCCTCTGTTGGCATAAAAGTGTAGTAGAACGTTGTGTTTGCGTTTCAATAAAATTTTCCACTACTTCTCCTATCGATAAGATTTTGAATAATTGAAGAGGAATCTAGTATAATTGACGAAGGCTAAGCTCCAGGTATTCTCCTTTTTCTTTTGTAGAAATATATTATATAATATTTCTGCAAGATTCATGAAATGTCATAACAATATTGTTCAACATTGTTGCAATATTGTCAAAATATTCTCGCAATATTGCAACAATATTGAAATATTTGTGCAACATTGCTGCAATACTGCACAAATAGCTAGCGACATCTTTTTTTTTTTAAACAATAGGTTTTTTTATCACTTACATCTTTTTAATGTATCGTCTTTTGATCGGAGTCATAGTTTTCGAGATATTCAGCAAAAACCGGTTTTTGCCACTTTGCGAATTTTTTCTGCCGCTTTCGGAAACTTTGGGAGGTAGACAAAATGGTAATGTTTTTGAAATTCAATTCTTTAAATTGTAGTATTTTTTTCTAAGTGATAATATTTTATGCACGTAATTCTACCCAGGGCCTGGACAAAGAGAGTGCGCGGCAAGGGGCCTGCATGTCGCTAACTGGCAGTGCGCGGGCACTCAGCTGAAGCATGTGAGAGCGAAAAAGAGGGCATATGCGGCGGTAATGGAAGCGAGAGAGACAGAGGGTGCGCGGGAGAATCTCGTTCCCTCGTCGTGTTGCCGGTAATTCTCGCTGGATCCTCGAGAGAAATATAGATAGATAGATATAATATATAACGGCGGGCCTAACCGTTAAGGTTAGGCCGCCGGAGCACGTGCTCTGAGGCAGCGTGCGAGGGGCGCCCGGGTCTCCGGCACGCGCGCGAACACAGACATACACATCAACATCACACACATACACAGTGGGTCGCGCGCTGGCTGGAGATGGACGGGCGCACTGGTGGGCACGGCACGGATGGCGACGTGGTGCTCGTCGAGGCGACGACGAGCACCGGGAGGCCGAGGCGCGAGCAGCAGCTATCTGCTGTTGCGGCGCACTCGGCCGCGCACCGGCGCGGCTGATAGGCGCGGAAGCGCGGGGCGGGCGGTGCGATGACGAGTGAGAGAGCGGCCGCCGCGCGGCGGCTCAGCGAGGGAGAGAGCGACGCGCGCGGCGCGAAGGGGAGTGGGCATGCGAGTGGGAGAGCGAGAGAGAGATCCGAGCGGCGCATAGGCGAGCGCCGTAGGAGCGAGAGAGAGAACACGTGGCTTTGATAAAAAGCCGCTCTCTCTCTCTCTCTCTGGGTGGGGGCTCCGTTTTAGCGGGGATTGGTCGCAGGCGGCCATTTTGATGGCCGGCGCGGCCGATTCAAATGAGAAGCTCTCTAGGTGCGAACCTAGAGAGTTTTAGCGGTATTTAGCGGGAGTTTAACCGGATGCGCGTCACGGCGGCCATCCTCTGGCGCGTCTGAACCAGGTTGTAGTTGGCCGGGAGTGATTAGGCGGCGCGGGATTCCGGTAAAGACCGAGGCTAGGTGCTCTAGCCGAAGTCAGCCGGAATCACTCTTGTTCTGGATTTCGCTCGCGTAGCATTCGGAATATTGGCGCTTCCTCACCTTGGTCGTTCGTGGTAGTTGCCGAGTAGTGTGCCGAGGTATAGAGCAGTGGCGTGGTGTGGATTTTCTCCCGTGGCGATTTTCTACAAGTTTCCTAATTCCTACTAAAGTAAGATCCCTGCCTTCGAGCAGGGTGATTCGTTGATTAGCGTAAAGCGTGTTGGCCTCGTAGCCGCCCGGCATATTGCTGAGTGGCTCTTGCGCCGCAGGCTTGCTCTTGCGCCGCAGGCTTGTGTTGTGTTGTGTGTTCTTCCTTCGCGGTTATAGGTTCTCCTCTCTCCATGGAGAGACGGGGAAGCATCTAGTAGCGATTTATTAGCGGATTCGTGGGTGATTGCGATAGCGATTAGCGGCCTTGCACTCGGCGAGGAATTGGCCGTAAGGCCAGCTGAGCCGAGAGCAAGGAAAAATAACGGTCGAGCCGCGCTCAGTAACACTCGCGCCCTGAGTGGAGCGGCCGGGTGACCCAGAGCTGGCGCTCGTTTATAAATTCGCTCTGGGCCGTATAACTCAGTAACCGTGAACAATAAGCAAATTTCGTTGCAGGCCAAAGTTGTTCCAAATCTCCTCTTCTGTCGACCTGGTGGGTTCACACCGCGCCTTGTCGCTTAGAGGAGATTTTACAACGTTACAAATATATTTGTGTACAGTTCGTTGTAAAATTTGAAAAAGTTACAATATAGTTAATATAGTTATAGAGAGATAGAGAGAGAGAGAGAGAGAGAGAGAGCAACGTTCTGGAGTTCCTTTCGCGATCGTGCTTGAAAACGGTTGTGCGGTTCGAACTCCGGGTAGGTCAAGATAACGGAGATAAAATAGAAATAAAAATAAAATAAAATAAATCTAATAAATTACAACAAAACGAAAATAAAAAAAGAAGTAAAACAAAAAAATTAACACAACTCAAAATTCATGAAGTTTTACTCCAAATTTAAATTTGGTGAGTCATTGGAGTAAAACTTCATGAATTTTGAGCTGTGTTGATTTTTTTTGTTTTATTTTTTTTATTTTCGTTTTGTTGTAACTTATTTGATTGATTTTTAGAACGAAGTTCTTTATGGCGGGCGATGGGGGGTATTTGTTTGAAAATCCGACAGATTTTGATGTGACGCTTCCTAAAAAAAAACAGGTTCCACAGTTGGGAATCGAACTCTTGCTCTTTCGGTTTTCAGCCAAGCGTTTTACCTCTGGGCTATCGAGCTATACCGTAGCTGTATTACTAAACGTCTCCATTAACTTATTTACTTAAAACGTTGGTATTTACTTTCATATTAGGTATTATTGTTACATTTATTAATGTGTTGATAAATATTTTAAATAAATGTTAAT
>JAPYYQ010006261.1:0-11659 GCA_030522585.1 Anagyrus pseudococci
ATGGCACTATGAGTCCGGTTTCCAAACATTAAGGGGGGGAATTTTGAAAAGTATAAGGCCCAGTCACGAACGACCCCAGTGTGTCGGCTAAGGGTTAATACGGATCGCTGTGGCCTATTTAAAATACTGCGCTCACGCTCAGCCAATCACTGTGCACCTCCATCTGAGCCAATCGGGACGGATTGCACGGTCCCACAACAACAAATCTCCCCACCACAGCATACTATAGTAAACGTTCGTAGTATAGGTAACCGAATCTGTGCACCATTGACAGTGAAATTATACTTTTAATAGTAACGCTGCTGCTCTCTGTCCCGCGGAGTCCCCTCGACGCCGTGAGAGTGTCGGCTGCGTGAGTAAGCGATAGCTGAAAACGTCGCAAAAATAGAATACGAGAAGGAATGAGGCGAGGAATGAGAGGTCCTGAAATGATCACGACAGACTTGTATTCTCAGACAATTTTTCTTTACTGTCGATTCAAAATGAATTACATAAACGCACTCACGGCGTTCACGCAGGTGCGGAATACGCGACGCGGAAACCTACTCTAGGGCAGCAGATGCCCTTCTTAACATAGAGTCAGAGGGAGAGAGAGAATATGAGAGGCAGGCACTTACAGGCTTGGTTCTTCGATTTGCAGGCTGCCCGTGGTGTTCACTGGCTCGAAGGGGACCTGTTAGCACGACGGCGCGAAAGCACAACGGTGCCGGGGGGACGAGCGCAGCAAGGCCATCTGAAAGGCGACGGGCGCAGAAGATTGCGGGGGCGATGAACGCAGAAACTGGCTAGTATGCACTTTCTCTCTCGGAAAGGATCCGGGCGCGCGAAAATATCGACACATCTGCACTCGACAGTGTTCGGATTTTCAGTAGAATTTTCTATTTGGTAGTATCTATACTAGAAGATAATTCTACTGAAAAATCGAACACTGGCACTCGAGCGCGGTAAAAAACGGTTTTTTCCGATGATAGAAGTGTGCTTGCGCGCGATAGCTTAAGGGACCAATCAGCGCGCGGTCTAGCCCTGTGTCTCTTTCTCCTTCTCTCTCTTTCTCTCCCTCTCCTTTTACTTTCTCTTCTAGTACGCATGACGACGCAGCACCTGAAACCACGGTTGCCAGATGGCGACTTTTTGTCTCACTTACTCTCAAAGAATAAAACGTCATTAACATGAGAGTAAGTGAGACAAAAAGTCGCCATCTGGCAACTATGCCTGAAACAACTTAAATAATTAGTCCTGTCAATTTGGACAATACAATGTAGAGGAGAGGGGTAACGAGCAATAACTCGTTACAGTATTAGTACAAATAATACAGATGATCCACAAGAGAGCTGTAACAAGCGGTATGTCGTTACAATACTAAAATAAATTAAAAAATACGAAGTAAAACAAAAGCAAAATAATGAAATAAATAAAACAAAACCAAAATAATAAAATTATAAGAGAAGTAAAACAAAAAAATCAACACAACTCAACATTTATGAAGTTTCACCTCAAATATAAATGTAGTGTTGCATTTGGGTAAAACTTCGTAAATTTTGAGTTGTGTTGATTTCTTTTGTTTTATTTCTTTTTCAATTTTATTATTTGGGATTTGTTTTATTTATTTTATTATTTTGTTTCTATTTTACTTTGTATTTTTTTATTTATTATTTACTTGTTTTCTTTATTTTTATATCAGTATTGTTGTACTTTTTTATTTATTTTTCACGTTCATTTTTTACAATTATTTTTTCTTGCTTCTTACTTTTTTATTTTCCACCCTAGAAGTTGTACTTCTGCAGCCTGTCCCATGACGGTTTTTTTTTATTTTTCTTTAGTTCAGTTCCTGGTCAATGTTATAATGAAGATACCCAATAAATTTCAATTCAATCGGATGATTAGTTTTTGAGTAATTACGCCCGTCAATTAAAAACAAGGTCTGCGTTACGGTGGGTCTCTTTTCTGATAACGTCCTTCGATCGCTGTAATCCAATCGGAGAGTCTTATTATCGATCTTACGCGGATTTGACTGAAGTCTTACGATCCACAAGTGCAAGAGAGGGTTAGGCCGTAAGATACTATACTGCTAAACAAAATGGTTACCTCGTGGAAAGTAAACCACTCCTTAAACAGCGAGTATTATCTAGAGTTAAAATAAAATAAACTTAATTCTCTAATATTGACGGGACACGATGAGGCGTGCTTGTCGTTATAACATTTATTTTTTGTTTTGGAATTATAATTTTTCTCCAAGTGTCGGTAATCTTGCTGACTAATCAATGATCATCAATTTGAAATCTCTTCTTGGTTTTTTCTTCATTGATATTAGTTATAATAAAAGTAATGTACGGATCAGATCTTTGATACTTGTAAAATTTTGCTAAGAAGGCGGTCAATGTTCTGCTCGGTTTATTCCACAGAATTGTCGCGATTAAAGGGTTTATACACCCTGTTTCTCCGTATTTACGGCTCTAGAAGTCAGCTGCGGGATTATTTTCCCCGGCAAATATTCGCACGTGATGTTGTAATCTTGAATCGCAAGATTCCAACGTCTAAGCCTTGAATTCAAAAATTTACAAGTACGGAGGAAAGAAAGAGCCTCGTGATCTGTTCGAACTGTGATTCTAACCGCACCTCTAAGGTACGTTGCTAGTTTGTCTAGAGACCATACCATTGCTAGCATTTCTTTCTCTGTCGTGCAATAATTAAGTCCACTCCCTTTAAACGTTCGGCTTATGAAGGTTATTATTTTCTCGTCGTCAACTTCGTTTTTCCGTGATAAAATGGCGGCGATTGCGTAGCCACTCGCGGTTGTAGTGAATATATACGGCTCGTGAATGCTCGCAAATTTTAGTATTATATTTTCGTCAAAAGCCTCTTTAAGTTTTACGAATGCTTCCTGATGGTGCTCCGTTCATATGAACGGGGTGTCTTTCTTTAGAAGTTCTAAAAAAGGAAGTACATACTTAGAGTAGTTTCGTACTAATTTTGTATAGAAATTGAGAAATCCCAAGAAGGCCTGTGCTGCCTTATGTTCTTAGGTTCTTAAAAGTCTTTTATAGTAGCGATTTTTTCTGGATCTGGTTTAAATCCTTCATTTAAAAGGACATGTCACAGGAAAGTAATTTCTTTCTGTGCAAAGTTACATTTCTTAAAATGCAAACGAAAGTTGTGGCTGAGCAGACGTTCAAGCAAAGTGCGTAATTGACTCATGTGATTTTCAAACGTTTTTGAAATTACGGCCAGATCGTCTACAAAAGCTAGAAAAAAGTCTTCTTGTTCGAAAATTACCTGGTGCAGCCCTCGTAAGAGTGCTGCTCTACTCGTTTTAATCCTGAAAGCGACTACGTTAAATTCGTAGATGTGATTGTCACATTTAAAAGCTGTATACTTTCTGCTTTCTTCCGCCAACGGAATTTGCCAGTAACTACTCGTTAAATATAATATCGTAATAAAGTTGACGTCTTTGCAACGCGGAAATCATTTTTTTACGCTAAGTAGCCCTTCATGGTCGTCCACTAGCTTCTCATTTAATTTACGCGTGTCAAGACAAAGGCGAACAGATCCATCTTTCTTTATCACCACGCATACAGGATTTATATACGCGCTCATTGATCGTCGTATTACTCCAAAATTTAACATTTTTTCTATCTCCGCGTTTACCTTTTTCTGGTAATTCAACGGGATTGCCAGAAAAAAGCAATCCATAGAACGGCCAAGGGTTGCGAATTTTGGTTGGATTACAAATTCTAAGAGTAATTAAATACAAATTCCTTTTAGGATTTGTAATTCAACCAAAGCTCAATTCCAAAATACTTTGTACTTTGAAATTGCGACAAAGCCAATTCCTAAATACATTTCAAAATGTAATTTCGATATTTTTCAATTCTAAACTACTTTCGTATTTTGTATTTAAATACGCTTAAATACAGAAATACATTGTATTCTGGAATTGAGACCAAGGCAAGACTACATTCAAGAAGGAATTTGTAATTGCGACTTGGTTAAATGTATAAATACATTGTAATCTGGAATTAAAGAAAAGGCGACCTCCAATTTCTTTTGGAATATGTATTTGCAACTGATGGCAAGCCCTAATTTCTTTTCAATAAAGTATTTAGCCCGGCGCCATTACAGAATATTTAAGGGAAATTCAAAAAGTCCGGAACACTAGATTCATAAAGATGAAATATACCTATACCAGGACGATGATAGCTATGTCCAGGTAGTGTGCTACAGGAACTTTTGCTTCCTTTTGCACTACCTGGTAGAAAAATAAGTCTAGATCGATCCGGTAGCTGATGACGGTGTCTAAGTCGACCGCTTCAAGAAGTATCACGTATTATACATCCTACCCATGGCGTAGGCACTCCTGGTATGTTGGGTCGCCGATGACGGTGTCTAGGTCGACCGCTTCGAGAAGTATCGCGTATTATCGACCCTACCCATGGCGTAGGCATTTCTGCCAGGTCGGGTCGCTGATGACGATGTTCAGATAGTGTGCTACAGGGACTTTTGCTTCCTTTAGCACTACCCGGTAGACAAATAAGTCTAGGTCAACCCGGCGGCCGATGACGATGTCCAGGTAGTACGCCATAGGATTTTTGCTTTCTTTTCCAGGGCATTAAGAAAAATCTACAGTAGAACGATATGATTTTAAGGTTATAATTCTGATTATAAATCTGAGTAAATCCCATGTTCTCATAAATTTTTAAGTAAAACTTCTTTAGACGCACTAGGCCCGTAAGAGCTCAAATCCGTCATGTGATGGAAGTACGTTAAGGAAGTAACTTCCGATAGTGTTTCGATAAATAACAAACCCAACTTTCTGATCACAAGTCCCTTAAACTTTCTGAAAAAAATCAGATTTCTACAGAGATTGAACCGTAGACCCCCATATTACTAGTCAAGCGTCTTGCCATAAATTAAAATAATTTGCTGAAAATAAATTTAAAGATTAGATTTGATAAATTACGTTATCATTTTCTGATTTAAAATATCAAAAACATATTTTATTAAACAATATGCAGTACACTTTGAATTCTCTTTACTATCGGTCGAATTATGTTATAATAATCTCACTTTTCATGCATGATAAAAACTAATACAAAGTAGACTGAGTAATTTCCAAAACAATATTGCATCAAAGCAATGTTTTAATCAATGATAATTGAAAACCTACACAGCATGTAATATCTTTAAAATATTTTTAAAATATTTCACGTCTGATTTGAAATATTACAAATTATTTCAAAAAAATATTTACAAAATATCGCTATGTCCGCGACAAATAACCTAACAAAATATTACGTAATGTATTTTAATAATATTTAGTAAAATATTTCTTTAGTAAAATATTTCTCGTTATAATAAAACAATATTAACACAATATTTTTTGTTATATCCCACACAGCATGAAATATTGCTGCAAGATTGCAGCAAGGGGCCTTGCAAGGTTCGTAAGTTCGCGGAAATATTCCGAGAAACCTTTCAGCAATTTTCGCGCATAACCATTTCGAAATATTTTATAAAACCTTTCAAAAAGGTTCCTTGCAATGTTTTTGCAAGGTTTTCTTCTAACGTGTCTGCAAGTTTACTAAAAGGTTTCCAGAAATATATCGCAAAAGGTTGCTGGATTATTTTTACGTAAAACTTATAACAATATTACAAATAAATTTGCTGAAATATTTATGTCCGCGTATAATCCTTTCAAATTTTTTCTTGCAAAGTTTTTACGATGTTTTCTCATAATGTTTTAATATTTCTTTGATTAAGGTTGCAGTAATATAGTAAATAAATGCAAAAATTTATTAAAAATTTAATATATATAACGGGTGTCGTGACGAGGAGCTAGCTATTCGGCGCGTTGGTCCGGCAAGTACGATATTGGCCTTGTGTGGTAGACACTCGGCTCCGGAAGGCGCGGGTTCGATTCCCGGCAGTATCGTATATTTTTCCGATTTTCGCTCGTCACGCCAACCGTTACATGGCGCCCAACGTATCCAGGGCTTAGCTAGTTATAATTATTTGCCGAAATAATTATTGTGCAATTTGACGCTTTGTTGTCGATAGTGCGGTTGTGCTTGAGCCGGCACCGAGACCGGCGAGCGCCAAGGTCGCTGCTCGGCGTGAGCGCGTAGGGCGCGGAGCATCGAGCGCGTGCGCGGATGTAAACAAACTGCGCGCTAGAAGCACCAAGAAGATTTCATAATAGGAGCAAGTGAGACGGACGAAAATAATATTGTAAAATTATTTTTCGCATTGTCGCAGCTTACGCTGCTGTAGGTGGAGTGCGTGCGTACTACTATCTTGATTGTCAAATGTAGGGAATTTTCGTGCTGGGAATTAATAATTATTTTGATTATTATTAATAATCTCTGAAGTCAATAAAATAAATTGTTAATAAAAATTCGTGTTTCTCTCTCCTGAATGAAGAAAAGAATTTTTTGTTGTTGTTATTGATTCAGATTGATATTGTTGTGTAATGGATTTCAAAATCATTTAAACAAAATTGTGAAGCAGAGAAAAGTGTTAGAGAATTTGTTTAAAATTGTTGCGAGTTTTTCTTTGACAATTAAAATAAGAAAAATTAAGTTTTTATAATTGTTTTTTTGTCGCTATTTCTCTGATAAAAATTTCCTTAATAACGCACGAAAATTTAGAAGGAAGTGAAGTTTGCGAATTTTGCGTTTTGCGCTCATTTCTTGATTTCCTTGAGTTAGTGCGGCAGCGTGAAATTGAATTTGTTTTTTTTCGCGTTTTTTTATCAAATAAAAATACAAAATGGACCTAGCAGACGTAACGTCAGAGGAGAATACGTAGCAGATAGAGGAGTGGCTGGTCACGGTAGAACCACAACAGTTAGATAAGATTTTGAAATCCTTTTGATTAAATGCGACCGAGTCGACACTTAGGCGGCAGTCAAGGTTTATGCGACTTTTACATGGCGATTACTCGCATGAAGACTTTGTTCCGTCGCGACAGGTAGATAGGGACGAAATGGCGCAGACTCGCCAGGAGGAGCTGCCGAAAATTATTGAGGAAGCAGTAATCGGCGAAGCTGCGAAGTCCGCGCTAAAGAAGAGATTAGCGCGGCTACAAGAATTATGCGGATCGGTAGACGAGTTCAACCCAGTAAGAACTAGCTCGCCGAATCCAATTGCGGATCGGTAGACGAGTTCAACCCAGTAAGAACTAGCTCGCCGAATCCAATTGGTGCGGAGAACGCTGAGGCAGCGGTGAGCGCGGGGAACGCTGAAGCGGCGTCAAGCGCAGGGCTTGCAGGTGGTTCGGCAGAAATTTCGTTTACTTTATCGGTGGCAACTTCTACATCAGTTGCCACGGTAACAACGAAAACGACCACAACGTCAGAGCGAGCGAGCTTCACTCGAGTCACGCTGGTTGACTCGAACCGCCAGTCGATGTCCAATACAGTCATGTGTAGGCTGCCAAATGGTGCGACAGTACAAGTACCGATGGAAATGGCCATACAGTATTATAGACTGCAGGAGTAACCCAGAAAAATGGTACCATTTCCTCCGTAGCCAGGTGGAAACGGCGTGCCAAATACAGCGAAACCTGCCGAATGCAGACCGCGCAAAGAGCGTTGATTTCCAGGAAACACTGGAAATACAGTACGCAGACAGAGCCCTGTTAAAACAGACGGTGTGGTTTCCGCATTGAAATTTGTGCTGAATTGGCGCCGATGAATGTAGTGAATTTGTACTAATCAAGTACTGATTCAGCACAGACCTAGAATTTGTCAGGCTGAAATCAGTCCGAAATTACATTACGGAATCTGGATTGATATTAGTACTGATATAGTGCAAAATAAAAACAAATTTTGTAATGATTTATCGCGAAATTTGTATGTTTTAGCATATGTAATTTTGTACGAAATCCATGCGATATTATTATAGATTTTGCACAGAATGATTGCGAAATTTTTCAAAAATTTGTACGTATTTCGTATTATACTACACCTCTGCTGATTCGTTACTCGGAAATACAAAATCAGTAATACTTCTGTATTAAATCTGTATATATTTATGAAAAAAATTCTGTTCAATATTCTTACCGATACAGGATGTAATTGATACGTATTAAAGCTACGTTGATGCAAACTCCGTACGAATTCCACAAGTAAATTATAGAATAATAATACAAATTCATTGTTAAAATAATTAAGTATATTTTTATTACTGCAAACATAACAAAAAATAAAAAAAATGTAATAAAGTTAATGAAATAATCAATATTTAATCATTTTAAATTCAACTTTCATTTATTTAGAATAAATGACAATCAGCTTTATAAGATTGAGAATGTATTTTATCATTTTTGCTTTCGGCTATGAGTTAAGAAATTTACAGCTGTCTATTACATCTATTGTATTCTAAATATTAGTATATACAAAAATAATTGTAAGCTGTGCAATTATATATTAATAATTATATATGTTCGGTGGAAAAGTAATATAAGTTTTTTTCTTGATATTCATAAAAATTGCAATGTTTTTAATATCGTCTGTGGATATTGCAAAGTACTCGTCATCAATTTTATCAACGACTGAAATAATATTGCAAAATGGTACAGGTGAGGTTGCTATTTTTTGATAAATAGTGATTTCTTATTCATTATGTGAATCTACTAAAAATTCGTGGATTTTAATGTAAGAGCCATCATTAATTCTAGCATAACAATTGGTTGATCGTAATGACGTCTGATTACAGGATGAAAAAATAGTACCAAGTATATGCATTCTACTGTAAGATACAGCAAAATCATTTGATAATTTCAGTGTATCTATCCAGTCTTTCTGAACAGCTGATTGTTTTCCAAAATATCTTGGAGTAGTTAATTTTAAAGATTTTTTAGTAATTCTTGAATCAAGACAATTACAAAAAAGTGTTACTGGTGGTTGATTACTAATTTCAACATGCTTTTCCAAAATGCTTACACTCAATCTGTAATCCATTCTTCTACATATTTGTAGCAAGACACCTCTGGCGGCTTTAACATCATTAAGTATTTTTCCATTGCCTGATTCAAAACCGTACCCACTGTGGCTCCAAATAGGTCCCCAATCAGTGATACTATCGCATAAATGTAGTAACTGGTGTATATTGTAGGTCATCGCCTTTTTTCCGTACAATTTTTCAGTCTTTTCTACAAATTCTCGAAGATTACTTTCAGCATCACGAAAATCAGCTGTTGTTATTGACGAACTTTCTAGAATGTGTATACTATCGACTAATAATGCCCAATGTTGACAATACTCTTCAAAACCTCTTATTTCATTTAAAATTGGTATACTGTAGTACAGCAACCAATTTTCCCATTCTTTTGCTTTCCAGCGACTACGGTCTTTAGAAGGGCGTGTCAATCGAGCAACGTGTTTCGGTAGTATGAGTGAACTCAATATCTTATCAATTTCAGTAATAATTTTACCTTTTAATGAAAAATTTTCATACGAAGTATCAAACCAGTATCTTGCAAATTGTCTACAAACTCAAAAATATCTACAAAGCCGAAAAATATCTGGTATTGTGTGTGCCTACATTATCTTCATTTCTGTTTTCCAATTGATTTTCCGTATCAAGATCAGATTCATTTGAAGAATCAACATTAGTTTCATTCTGTAAGGAGTATTTAATTGATTGTGATATTTATAAACGTATGTTTGGGTATTCTATCAGAAATAGTTTATTTTATCCTAACAAGTATTACTTCCTCAAACTAATATTTTTTATAAATTATTATATTTTTTCAAATATAGGTAAACCGAAAAAAATGCTTTTGGGCATCAATTTTAAATATAATAAAATTAATTAAGTATGTGCATTGAGTATGATTTGGTATCATGATTGAACCATCAAAATATTAAATTACACTTAAGTCAAGAAAAATTAAAATACGTACATTAGTTTAATTACGCGTAAAGAAAAAAAATTCAAATCCAGTATACATATTTTTTATATTCAAACTACATGACCATATGATCAGAAACTTAATATAATAAGTTTACTTACATAATTTATTAGTACATTAAATTCATCAACAGCCATTTCATCATCAGAACCCAATAAATCGATGTCAGAGGATGATTCTGAAATCTGTTAGATCAAAAAATTTATTTTAAGAAATTTACTTCTTTAAGAATTTATTCCTTATTATCAAATTATTTTTTTTTTCACATAAATAAGAAAGATTTATTTTTTAAAATAATGTAAGAATTTATCTAACTAATAAATCTAAGAATTTATTAACTTATCTAACTATAAGTTTCTTTGAATTTTAATGTCTAACTTGTACCATAATTTGTATTGTTATTTTAATGTAAACATCTCACCAACATCTGATCATTATTATGTAAAGTGATATTACTTTGGCCTTCATGGATATTGTCTGTATTTTTGCGTGATAAATCTTCAGTAACCTTATAAAAGTTTGATTGGATATTTTCATATTCTGCTTTATCCTTTGCATCATCAATGTTAACCTTAAAAAAAAGTGATAACCTTAAAATTGATTAATAAATAGTATTTAAGGTGATTATTAAAAATTTCAGTTTAAATAATATGTTTTAAAATTTGAATTATTTCGCCTCAAAAGATTAATAAAAAAATTTTTAAATTAACAAAAAAAAATTTTTTTTAATTTATGAAAAATTTTTCTTGTTAAAAATATATTTTATTGTTTAATAATGTAAATAATAATAAAAACCATTATACATACAATAGAGCTATCACTGCTTGAAGTATCATAATGTGGTTGCTTCTTTCTCAAATCATGTCTTGTTGATTTTGGTATGCAGATATCACTTGTGTGTTCATAGCTTTTATACTGTCCTCTTTTCTTATTTTTTCTATCTTCCATTTTCAATTACCAAAAAGATCAATATTAAAATAATTTAAAATGAGGAATTTATCTTTTAAGTTTCTTAATTTGTTATGTTTTGAAACGGTGTTTATAAAAGTAACGACTACTATACACAACAGGGCCTTGACGTTGGCGGGAAAAATTATCGAAAATAATAAGGGACACATACATGAGCCGAAGCTTGATCTCACGCGACTATATACTATATGCTCAAGCAGAAAGTCAGAAACAATAACATTTATCGTGTGCGCATAAGTAGGAAGGTCCCTGCGAGCGAAAACGTTTCAAACGGTCAATTTACTGCTGAATAAGCTTGTGTTCGGTTTTACTCTTATGAACTTATTTATTTCTTTTTGTTTTCCAAACAGTTCTTTTTACCATACACGATGTATCTTTTGTTACTTTTGATGTATACTATTCAATATAGAAAAGGGAGTTTAAAAAAAGATACATTGCCTAAATATACTGGACGGGTTTTATACTTACTGCTAAAGTTCTAAGTGGACAGTTAGAGGGCGCTTCATCGTAAACATAATAACGAACCCAAACGAATATCTATATGTAAGCAGTGCAGTTCTCCCGCTCGTTTCGTGCTTTTAAGGATAAAGACAATTTTACACGTGACACTACCATTTATAGTACAGTGAAAAGAAAAGATTTTTCAAAAGGAATTGTAAAATGTCTGGTTTATCTCAGATGTTAGGTGACGAGTGCATGGAGAATTAAATTTTTATCATCCTCCACACACTCGTCTCATAACTAAACCCACCGAGTAGCGCGCGTGTCACAAAGCTGA
>JAPYYQ010006286.1:0-10198 GCA_030522585.1 Anagyrus pseudococci
GGTACAACAGCGCCGGCGAACTTTGCTGCTCTCGCGCCCCATTGCCCCGTCGCCTGCTTCGGAGAAAATAGCCCGGCGAGGGAGAGCGCGCGGCCTCGGAGTTCGCCGAAAAAAAAAAAAAACATAAACGTCCCAACTCGTTGTCCGGCTATCCCGAGGCGGCATGGCTGTCGGCCAGCTATCGATTAACAATTAAACGAAATCGCCCTCCCACCTCCTTTCTCTCCTCTTACGTACGCACGCCCGTCTGGGCGAATAATTAGCCCCAGCAGTCGGGCATGCTAATGATTTCATTTGGAGAATTAACATTTTTACGACGCCCAGCCCTTTATTTTCTCTCTCTCTCTCTCTCTCTTCTCACAGCAGCAGCAGCAGCAGCTCTTCTTTTACCCGCTTCCCTTCCAGAATAACCGAAACTCCAAGCCGCGATTTTCTCGTCCGCCCTTTTTTAGGAGGGAGAGAAGGAAAGTTGAAATGGAGAAGAATGAAGGGAGAACTGCTGTGATAGACACACGAGGCGCGTGAGAGGAGTTTCAAGTGGCGAGCGCGCGCACTGGGAAGGCCAAGTTGGAGCTTATCTCCGACCGGCCAATGGATTTACGGAGCTTTCTTCAAAACAACCTGATCGAGTTTTTCCAAACAGCTTTTATAGTTCGCGAGCGCAAATTTTTATCAGAAAGAGAGAGAGAGAGAAAGCTTCTTTTTGTCGCCCCTCCTTCAAGTTTCGGCTAACGTTATTTTCGTACCGGAAGACTATCGATCGCATGGCCGAGCGGAAAGTTTGGGAAAGTTTCAGAGGGAGAAGGGGGGCAGAGGATACGCTTGGATACTATCGGTAAAATATTAAAAAAAAAAGAGAGAGAAAAGTCAAGACAATGTTTGTTTTGTACTTAAAGTTCGTCGCGAGCTTGATAAAACGTCGGAGTTTTAATGTCATGACGCGCGCGAAAAGTTGATTTTTCCGTTGCTTTTCCAACGAATCGCGAGGTCGGCTTCTGTGACTTGGGTTGGATTGATCGAGCTATACCTAATTAGACGATATTTTATTGAATAATTAGGAGAGTTGCTGATTTTCACGGTGTTTAAAGAAATTATAAGGAAAGTTCAACGTCGACTTTTCTGGAAATATATCCGATATTTAAGTTTCGAGATTTTTTCTAACGGATTTGAGTTTTGAGTAGTTTTATTTGAAAATCTTGATTTTCAAATGAAAGTTTACTTTAGCAATTTCAAACTGTTGGCAGCAGGTTGTATGAGAATCGTTTAAACGTACTCTTTTAAATTTGCACTTGTAAGAATTCTATAGTTTTATGGATACTTAAAATTTTTTTTACATAAAAATTGTTTAATTTTTAGACATTCAGTCTTGGTTATTATCGTTTTAAAAATCAGCGCTATAATTTTTATTTCGATTAAGTACTATTAAATACAAAAATGATCCGAGGCACCAGAAATGAAAATAAAAGGAGCTTTTCAATTATCAAATCTTTCTAAAAACACAAGACAAAATGAAATGTAGTAACTATTGTACTCGTAATTAATTTAACGAAAAAAAAATCCCCTCAATCTAATTAATAGGTGTCCTCGAAGATCTACACATGATTACCATGACGTACACCCAACTATCAAGTAAGAGCAAATAAGTAAGTAGCAAACAAGAGATGGTTACAGAAGATTATAGTAATAGTGGAAGAGCGAAAAAGAGATAAAGATAGGGAAAGTCAAAAAGACAGACAGAGAAGAGAGAGAAGAGAAGAAGAGAGAGTTAGAGAGAAAGAGAAAATGAGTGAGTGAGAGAAATAGATATAGAGAAAAAGAAGAGTAAAGAGAAAAAATTGTTTGTTGCTAAGAAGAAAAATGAGAAGATCGACCTGCTCCTGGGCATTTCGGGCCCGAGTCCGCTGTCCTCGCTTGGCGAGCGGTACTCCTGGTTATCCCTGCCGATGATCATGGGTCCCGTCGCGCCGAGCGGGTCTCCATCTACCTCCACCAGTCTGAGTCCCGGTCGGCAACAGGCGCCGTCTATGGCCCTCTGCGAGCAATTTCACCAAGGTAGCGTACAAACCTACTCTCTCTCTCTTTCTCTACCGCAGAGCAACGAGCTTGCCCGAGTCTCGATGTATCGACTTTTACCATCTCTCGCTCTCCCGGTAGCCGACCAACTTTTTCTTTTCTTCTTTCTTCTTCTTCTTCTTAGATAGGCGTGCACAGGCCGTGGTGAATTAAAAGAGAGAGCAAACGCGGAAGTCGAGCTACGTTACGTGCGCGTTCGTGACTACTAAACGCCCCCTGATGAAGGCTTTTTTTTTGTCTTTCATTCTCAGCTCGAGCTTTCGGCTAACTCGGAGGAGAGCCCTCGAGCAAACTCGCCATTATCGGTATATATACATAAAATAATATTGTGACGTGCAGTGGTATTGCTATGGGTATAGAGTGTATATGGAGAGCACTCGTGGGCTTAGTATGTACGTGTGAATCGTAAATCAGTATCAAGCGCTCAAGCTTAGCGTAGTTGTTGTTGTTGTTGTTAATTGTGGTAATGTGCAGTATTGTATATACTTAATATTTGGTGAAAGTTAGGCGGTGTGCAAAGCGGATTATCTAAGGTGAATTTAATCATTGCCAGGATCATTCTGCGAGCGTGTACCGCGAGAGATTGGTTTCGTGTGTGAAAAGATCCTATACAAACGGTGCAAGTTCGTGAGCTAAAGATTCAAAGAAAAAAATTCGAGCGAGATTGTGCAAAAAATTTGCGTCATTTTGAATTAAACCGAATAAGTATGTAGTTTACGTATTACACAGCGGACGCTCTAGCAATAACGAGTTTATTTATTGGATTGTTCAAGTTAATTCAGCTTGCTTTACCAAATCTTGTAATCCAATCGTTTCGAGTTTATTCCATTATTACAGGATATCGTTAAAGCTTGCGTGGATAAACAATCGGCTTAGTAAACAATGAGATCATTTCTGCGTCGATATCTTAAAAGTATTAAGAGCTTCAGGAGTTATTTTTTTGCAACAAATTTATACTTTGCGCTGAAACGACTATTTTACATGATTTCATTTAATTAGTTGTATATTGAACCAAAAACAACACCAATAAACTATTCAAAAAGACACGTTTCAAAAGATCAAAGAAAATCCCAATAAAAACCCAAAAAATAAGTGGAAGATATAACACTAAATAAAAAATTAGTACGAAATAAGCCTCAAAGCAGGACAATACGTGTGTGTGTGCGCGCGCGCGTCTACATTTCTTCGCTTTCAAACTGTCAAAAATACTGGGAAATGACAATTTTATGCATCAGGGATTTTTGCAGTGCATTGCATGCCACATTGGTAGAGTATCTTGTTTCTCGAATCAGACAGGTCGACAGGTATATTAAATACAATGGGAAGATAGGGGGTAAGGGGTGAGGGGGGGGGTGTTTTAAAGTCCAGGCTGTAAACATTGCGGAGGGTTAAACCGAACGATTTCTCGGCACAACAATGCTAACTTTCCATCGGGGCGGGCAATGTTAATTCGGAGTAGCACTGCTTGGTACTGCGAAAACTTTTCGGCGAACTTGTCGAAATGGCAGGAGCGCGGAAAACTGTCACTGGATATGCGATCGGGGTTATTCAGTGCGCCGGGGTCAGAATTTACATGATTTATGTGGAAACGTCCTTCTGAAAAGTACGATTCACGAGTTCCATCCGGAATTGACGGTACACGCGCTTTTTAATCCTTGATTTTATTACGATGTTGTGTACACGATGCTGTGTACGTTCGATGTATATAGCGAGACTGTTCGATATAAAGATCTTGCTTTATCGCCCTGAAAAATGTCCATCGCCGTTTTTCTTTTTGTTTTTTTTTGTTTTAGTTGCTCACTGAATTTGTGAAAGTGAGTTTGACCCATGTGCATCGTATACGATAAAATAGTCAATGATGTGGGATGAGACAATAAAATGAAGGATGAAATGATTATGCGTCTACATTATACTTTTTGAGCGACAAACTTTTTCCATACGAAAGGTAAAGATAGTTTTTCCAGTCCTCTCGAAGCTCTTCATTTCCAGAAAAACAAGCTTTGAAAAAAAAGTGACCGAGAACGAAGCGATAAGAGAAATTTAGTTTGCTAATAAGTCCAAACCTTTCACAGTCCTTTTATCAAACTTTACTCTCTCCTACAGAATCTACATCGAGATGGAGATACGAAAAGCGAGAAAGCTTTAGCACCCCTAGCATAATTTGCCTAAAAAAAAAAAAAGAAAAAAGGCAAGTTAGCCTGTGTAAAGATCAATTTTTCTTTGCGCGCTCCTCTCGCCGAAAACGCCTTTTTCACTTAAGCCAAGCGAGTCTTGGCCCTGCCCAAAAGTGCGAGAGAAAGAGAGAGAGAGAGAGAGAGAGAGAGAGAGCAATGGAATACGGCGGTAAGGGCCAAATGGCCCAGCAATTTGATTTAGCGTCATCGATTGCTTCCGGCTTCGCACCTCTCTCTCTCTCTCTCTCTCTCTCTCCAATCGACTCTCATTCTTTTCCAACTTCTTTCTCCTCCGAGCTCTCTCGCGTCACGCACATATAGTTCTGACACGAGCCACTCGATAGCCTTTTTATCCATCCTTCGGCCGTGTTATCCTTTCTCGCTGCTCTAACGAGATCAGCCTGTGCTCCTGGGACGCCTGCTTTTTTTTCTCTCCCCAGACGCACGCCCGTGAAAATCGATGCGATTTGTGATAAGAGGGGGGTGGCAGGGGGAGGGGCTTTCCTCAACCGGGATGACGCGTGTTATCGGTGTGTTGTGTGTGCTAAGAGGGTTTCATCAAGGCTGTTGTGTATATATGTTGCGGTGAGAGGGTGAGAGATAGAGAGAGAGAGAGAGAGAGAGAGAGAGAGAGAGAGAGAGAGAGAGAGAGAGAGAGAGAGAGAGAGAGAGAGAGAGGAGAGAGAGTGGATGGGCGTGTCTGCGAGCGGAGAGCAAGAACTTTGGGGATGTACTTTATTTTTCCCTTTGCCTCTCTACTCGTGCCTCTCATTACGTGCGGCTAAAATTTTCTCGGGGAACCTTTGCTTTCCCGCCCCTCGATGCGCCGGTCTTACTTTAAGGTTCCTTTAGACTTTTATTTTTATCCTTTTTGCCGAAGAGAAAGTGCTCGTAGAGGAGCAGCGGCTTTTGTAGGTGGTAATCGCGGCTTGCGGGTTACTGAGAGTAAAATGCGGTGGAATAGACAAAAAAATGGACGGTTGATTAATTTTTTTTCTCTCTCGTAGTAAGGCCGTGGGTTGATTTGAATATTTTTACCGAGAGTTAATGCAGGCTTGGTAATGAGGGAATTTGATGATTATTTCAATAATTTCATTCGTAATGGGAAACAGACTCTTGATGATTAGCAGAAAAACTTGACCCGAGTTTATTATCTTCGTGAGAGGATGGATCAAAAGTATTTGCATTAGAGTTATGAAAAAGATCATGACCTGAATTAAAATATTTTTTATGTAATATTAAAAATTTAATGTTTGGTTAATGATGCGTAATTTAGTAGAATTAATTTTGCACACAAATTGTAAAAAATCTTTTTTTTAATTTTCAATTCGCGTTAATATTGCCTAATTTTCCTGTTACGTCGGATTTCGCACAGCAGAGAGAAAAACAAAGTACACGACAAAGCTCGCTGCTAGAGTTAAACAGGCGGGCGTGTGACAGAAAAATGGTCAAGATCGTGGATGAGATAAAAAAAAACAGAGAGAGAGAGAGAGAGAGAGAGAGAGAGACTAAAAAAACCGTACTCTGTTAGATCAATAAAATGTTGTAAAATATGCACAGACAAAAAAGGGAAACAATGAGAGAAAGAAAAATATATATTTAAAAACAAAGGTGAACATGTGTCATCACGTGATTGGAAGAGAAAGATAGAGAGAGCTGCTATCGATATAATGTGAAAGTATATATGGAGAGAGAGGAAAAAAAAAGATTTGCGTGTCGGCGAACGTGAGAGAGATAACGTGAGTTTGAATTTGTTCTCCAGGTCAAGAGGACTTACCGGCAGCTCGTGCACTATTAGGTCCGAGTTGTGCGCCCTGTCGTTTTTTCTCTGCAACAAGAACGAAGAAAAAAAGTTCATCCCTATTGCGCGCGGCTTTTCTTTTCTTAGGGGGAAGGAGAAAGAGGGGCTTTGTATAATGGCGTTTGACTTTGTCACTCGGCCGACTCTATCGCCACCGAGCTTGGCTATTTGTTGAATGAAAATGAATTTTCAGTCGCGTAGCAGCTCGCAAAATTGTTTTAACCGTTGTAAACAGAATGAGAATTGAGAAGTTTTTTCAGCGAGAGCGACATCAATGCCGACGCGATGAGATTATTATACTTTACTTCCGTGACGTTATAATGTTTTTTTCCTTTTTTTTTTAAGAAAGAAGAAACGCGCATTCAAGAGCCAACAATGGAGAGAGGCCGCATAGGATTTACACAAAATGACATTTGACCCTTTGTTTTTTTCTCTCTTTCTTCGCCCATGCAATTTCGTAATTTTCATCCGCGCGAATAAAAGACACGAAATTTTCGTCTCATTTTGCATTCTTATTTAAATGACTTTTGTTTTTTGTTTGTTCCTCTTTTTTTCTATTTCTCCGTAAATTCAACACAATGGGAAAAAAGAGAGAATACCGCGTTAACGTAAATCCGATACGAGCAGCGCTTCAAGTGTTAACACATTCGTCTCCCCGTATACAAGACACAAAAAAAAGCAAATCTTCACGAGAGCAGCTAGACGGTCGTATACAATCGCGGAATGAAACACGAGTCTCTCGACGATTCGAGAGCGAAAGCGAAAAAAAAAACAGGGGGGAGGGTCGAGAAAAAGAGAGGTGGAAGAAAATTGTAGCAAACTCACCCTGGCAAGTCGTGGCCGATAGACAAGGTCGTCAAAGGCCGGCCTGTCCTTGCTCTCAACGAGCTCGCGCAGCTCGGTGAGTAGGGTGAGCTTCTCGTGGGTATTGAGAAGGTCGCCGAGACTGACCACGAGCTCCTCGACCGTAATGCGGCGGGCCCGGTAGTCGGCGAGGAGCTGCGAGAGGGCCGCGCGCTCGCTGCGCGCAAGCACGACGCGCGCCTTCTCCTCGACCATCGCGGCCGTCGCTGCAGAGATCGGCTGCAAGCCCCGGTGCCGCCAATCGTTCAGTCTGCTGTAGACATATCACATTCCCATCGACACCTTTACAAGCCAGCTCTTCTTTTTTTTTTATTGTCGTACAAGACTAATGGAAGTTTTTTTCTCGAGATGCTAGAAGGTTAAGCGCGTCTGCGGGATTTTTTTTATTTTTAATTTTAAGGACGCTTTTTTTGCTCAGCATTCGGAGGTCCATTAGGAGGCGTTAAACTCGAGGCTAATCCGACTGCGAGCTTTGCTTGACAGCTACTTTAAAAAGGTACTCGCGCGTCTAACGGTTCGAAAAATCTCGAGGAGAGAAAAAGTGGCTATGGCTAGCCGGAATTTATTGCTTACTGAGATACGCGGGTTTTTTTAACGTGTTAATAATAGTTATTGGCCTTGGTAAGTGAGTTTTTTTTCGATGACACGTTGTAATTGTATTAATATTGTAACGAAATTAGTTCATGATGCAACGAAGAATAAAAAAATTTGTTTCTTTGACTAAAAGGAAATGACGAGTAGAAATTGTAAAGCAATTATGTTCAGGGCTGCGAAAAATTTATTTTGTGATTCGTCAATTGATCGATCATAATTAACTCGATGGTTTCGAAGAGACTCATTGTATGTTGATTGAGAGAGGCTCTTGAAATCCACGATACTGGTTAATTTCCACTGTATACAGGTCCGCTTTAAAGTGCTCTAAAGAGTTATTCAATGTGATTGAAAAATAATCGAAATAGATTATTAGATTGAAGAAATTTTTTTCTTATTGAATCAAACGTAATTTAAAGTTAGCTATCATCAGTGTAAGTATTAATTTACTATTTTTATCAATCCACGAAATGTATATGAAAATCGCAATTTTCCAAAAGCCGATAATTATTGCCATATTAGTTAAACACTCCATTTATCTGCAGCAACCACAAGCGTCGCATAATAAAAATCAATAATTAACGAGGTCGAGGAGAGTACTTACTCAGGACTGGGCGGCCGATGATTGCCGGGGCTCTCAAGCAGCAGGGAGTCGTGGTCCTGATATCGGGATACCGGCAGTGTGACCGCCTGCTCGGCTGTCGTACACGAGTGTGGCACCTTGCCGACGTCCCTAATGATCATGCTCATGCGCTTGCTCGTCTTCAGCACGTGGACCGCCTCGTCGTGGGTCGCATCCTCGAAGCTTTGGCCGTTAACCTCGAGGATCTGGTCGCCCACCTGTTTCGCCGCAAAGAGCCGCGATAGTCAGTGAGCTTGCGGTTTTATATAGGAGGGGACGCTTGCAAGCGCGCGAGCCCCCTCCTGAATATTAAAAGCCCCCGGCGCACTCGGCCAACAGTCTCTGCAGCCGAACGTTACGGATCATTGTGCCTTCGTGAATATTTTAAAGGAGCGAATATCGATTTTCTCGAGAGTCGGAGAGAGTGAGAGGGCCTGTTTGCCGATTGCCGCTTAAGGCTGATTTATGGCTTTTTTTCAAAACTCGATTTTCGTTTGACTCTATATCGTAATGTTGCTGTGGATTGGAAGGTTTTTGAGCAGGGATTTCAAGTGTGTATTAAAGCAAGCGATTCGAATGAATTTTGGCTTGTTGCGAGAGAGCAATTGTTATGCATAAAAAATTGGTTTTGTTCTTGGAAATTTCTGGCCACGGCTGGATTAAACGAATTCATGAAAATGTGCTAATTTCGGGTATTCTATATTTAAAGGGCTGATGAATCATTTGCAAGTCATCTTCATGAAAATAGTAATAAAGAGCCGGAGGAGAAATGCTGTTTTTATTTTAAATTAGTCGTAGGGTCAGAAGTTCATGAGCTCTTTATAACGGGATTTTGGGGTCAAGTGATAAAATTACAATTGGAGTTGACGGAATGTGTAATTGTCTTAATCAGATTATTATTCCGGTTTACAAGTTTAGACGATCGATTTACTTTTTTTTCTTTTCGTGATTGGTCAAACTGCGAAATAAGGGTCTCTTATTTTCGGATATTTATTTTCAGGTGAGACACGATAATTCGTAACGTTTCTCGTGAATCAGTAAACAACTACAAAAAAGCACATCTATTGTTATTTACCTTAACTTTAATAAATTAAATCAATACATGCCATTACTATGAAAATTTCGGGATATTAACTTCTTGGATGGATTTGATAACAAATCAAAGAGAAAAAAGAAGGATAAATCAAAAGAATCTAAAGAGGCAAAAGAAAAGATAAGCTAAAACAAACGTATCGTTATCTAAAAATAATCCCGACGAAATTCCAAACGAGCAAAGCCGGGAGAGAAGTAAACAGCCAAGCGCCAGTCGGATCGAAGGTCCCTCTCGCGAGTACACATTCGACTGATTGCTCACGCACATGTACGCAGAGACACAGACGGACAGAGAGAGAGGGAGAGGGGAAAAAAGAGAGCTGCTTACCAGTAGACCAGCCCGATCGGCGACGCTGTCCTTATCGACGCCAGTGACGTAGATGCCGAGGCCGTACTCGAGGCCACCTCGTATCATAAGGCCAAGCGACTGTCCGGGTTCGATGCAGAGGTCGACCTTGCGCGTGCGCGGGGCGTAGCGCGAGTCCCGCGGGTTGATCGGCGGCGGCGAGGCCGGCCTGCCCTGCCGGTCGATCCAGCTGCAGGTCTGCTGTCGGTTCTGCGGCCAGATCGGATGGCCGCCTCGGCAGCGGGGGTCGATCGGCGGCCCGCGCACCGTCATGCTCAGCATCCGGCACGACTTCAGCATCTGCAATGTGTGTCCAGCCGCACGAGTTAGAAGCGGCCCGGGAGTTGGGTTATTTTTGACGGGGCTATTTTTGTAGCGGTGTCTTCTCCTAGACCGCTTTCCGGAGGAGGTTGGTCTTTGGAGCGGAGAAATATGTATAGGTGTACTGGTGGAAGAGAGATGTAGAGGTGCTCTGTGGGGGCGCGAGGAAGAGGTCGTTGAGAGGCGGGAGAAGCGATGGTGTAGCCGGTGCGGCTGATACACGTATAAATAAGTATAAGTAAATTTTACAAAAAAATTTTAGAAAATTTACTATACTGTATAGGTTTTGGGGGACAGACTCGAAATATATTAAA
>JAPYYQ010006295.1:0-12140 GCA_030522585.1 Anagyrus pseudococci
TGCATAATAGCTTATAGATCGAGTTATGAGCCATAGATAACATTTAAATCTAGCATAAACTTCATTTTTTTATTTATAGATATCATCTATGATGATAAAATCTCTATCTATGATATTTCTGAAACTCCTCAAAATGACCAATTGCCATATATATATATATATATATATATATATATATATATACATGTAGAGTCTTTTGAGGCTGAAATCCATTATAAATATTGTCTTTTGAGTCTTTTGTGGGTTTTTGAGGCCAAGCCTCAAAAACTCATAACACGATAGTGGTTTTTTGAGACTTTCCCGAGTTTCATTAAAGTCTTTTGAGGCCAGCCTCAAAAGAAATAGTTATTTTGTAAGAATAGCTTTTTGAGGCTTTAATATTAAAATTGTTTAAAAATATAATAATTGTCTTTTGAGACTGGCCTCAAAAGCAATAATTATTAACAATAGACTTTCATGGTTAATAAACATTAAATAATAATTTTTAAGAATTTATAATTTTTACAAACTTATTTTTAGTGGTGAATAAGTTTGAAACATCTACTTAAAAGCTTATACATAGCAGAGCATACGACCCCGTACACAAAACTACCTATTACTGTGTTTCGTAAAAAGTTATCCCTTCCCTATAGATATCTTTAAAATGTTTATTGGCCTTTATCTGTAGCATACATCCCTCTAAAAAAGCGCATACATAAGACAACTTTTTTACAAGCAACGTTGTAATATCCAAAACTCCAGGTTTTTCACATAAAGTTTTCTAATTTGTGATTAGAGCATTTTATGTTTAGAAAAGTGTTTTACAGATGAATTATTTTCCAGAGCACTATAGGAATTGAAACATAATAAAATGTAAGTAATCATTATTCTAATACAATAAACATTCAATGATAACCTATATAAGTTGAAGATTTTAAGTGAAATTTTATCAAATATTTCTTTTTATGTAAATGTATTTATAATTTATAATCTAGAATTTACATAATTAAATTTTCAGTGATTTATATTTTCTATTATCTTTTCTATTAAATACTGAAAAAAATATGTTTAACAAATTTTACTGTGTTCTTAATTTCACAGTTTAGTGACTGCTATTATAAGTGTACGGAAATTGATAGTTTTAGGAAATATTGTTTAATAATATCTAATAAAAATAATAATGTTTTAAATTTTACTTGCAAATAGTATAAAAAGTGTAAAATAAATTTAATGTTGAAATAAAATATTAGTATTTTAATATAATATTAAAATAGGTTTATATTCAAAATTCAATTATTTAAAAAAAATCTCCTTCCTTTGGTCCAGAACCTAAAATCTAGTTGAATTTGTTAGTAAAATAAATAAAAATTATTGATTTGATTATTCAATGCACAATGAGGTTAATTAAATTCTTTTCTTAGGTATCGAGACCAACTTTGATAATTTTAATAAACTGCATAAACATTTTCCTATATTTTAAACAAAGTAGTAAAGCCTAACAATTTATATTAGTAAATATTTCTTATTAGTAGCAAAGTGTGCATTAAATTTCTAGCAAATTTATCAACAAGAATGAACTACTTTAATTACTTGATGCAAAAAAGTCAGTTAAAGATAAAATTCATTACAAAATAATTTATACATTACTTTAAGCTCTTGCTGCATAATTGAAAAAAAAATAAAGTACTAAGAAAACAGTGTAAAAATAATGATTATGTTTGAATTATTTAAATCAGAATGTAACTTGGTTAAGGGTTGATTTAAAATTTTTCTCATTTGTCGAGTGGAGCTTTGATATTTTTAAAAAACCATATAAATATTTTTTTATGTGTTTAGCCAGACAATGCATTTTTATTTATAAATAATTATATATGTTAACTACAATTTATAAATTAAATAATCTTGCAAACTTATCAATGATTGGTAACTAATTTTATGTGTGCTGATAATGTGCTTTCGACGAAGACCAAATTTATTAAAAATAATCATACATTTTTTCAAGCACTTGCTGTATAATAAAATAGAACTAATTATGAGAAATATAGTAAATATGTACTTGTGAAAATGTTTTCTTTAAATATGTAATAGGAAAAAAGGTTATTAAAAATTTTTCTTGGTCGATGAATGCTATTTTGATATTTACAAAATTCTTAGGTATTTTATTATGTTTAACATTTGCTTTGATTAAAAAGCAAGCTTCTGGAAAAAAAAATCACATACTTCCTTTTGAATTAAATACATAAAATAAATCAGATTGCAAAAAATTTGGAATGTTAAACTTTACAAATTGATAATATAATATGCACATATAAATTGAATTTTAATTTGTTTGCAACACTTTAATTTGTTTGCAACACTAGGATATATCTTGCTTATGAATAAGATAAAATTATTAAAAAAATCCATTTCTCTATTTTAACTTACAGTCTAATTATATGTATAAAGTAAAACAGAAAAATCAATCAGTTTATATTTTATTTAAATTATGTTATTTGTTTAAAAAATGAGCTTCTATCACAATAGTGTTTGTTTGTGGCTGATTCTGAGAATAACTAAAGTCTTTTGAGGCCGGCCTTAAAAGCAGTGACTATAATGTTATATATTGTGACTACGCCGATAAAAAATTAAAAGAAAACAAAAACTTTTTCGACTAATTAGTTGGTTTTAAATCGCTATTTAAAAGCGTAAACACAGCAAAGCACATGGATTACTGGCTGTTGTGGAAAATCAATGTTCACTTTGAAAATTTGTAATAGTAAAGTCTTTTGAGGCCGGCCTCAAAAGAGCAATGACTAGAAAGTTATATATGTTTTTGACTGAAACAATAAAAAAAGTAAAAGCCAAAACTTTTTTAGATTATTAATTAATTTTAAATCTCCATTGAAGAGCAAAAATAAAGCAAAGCACATAGATTACTGCGTGTTGTAAAAAATCAATTTTCACTTTAAAAATTTGTAATAGTAAAGTCTTTTGAGGCCGGCCTCAAAAGCAATGACTATAATGTTATACATGTTTATGCCTGAAACAATAAAAAAAGTAAAAGCCAAAACTGTTTTATAGATTAATAAATTAATTTTAAATCTCTATTGAAGAGCAAAAATAAAGCAAAGCACATAAAATCATTTTTTACTTAAAAAATATATAATAGTGCCTTTGTCTTTCTCTTTAGCATTTGTCCCGCTTAAAAATTGTATACAAAAAACAAGATCTTTTGAATCAACATCGTGAAAACTTGAATTTTAAGATATACAGCTTTCTCATTTATTATTAATTCTTATTTTGAGTTGTGAAAAATATTTTATACGATTGTTTTTTTTTCTAATATTGGGTGAATTAAAACGTACAACAATTTGTAAGTAATTATTATTTTAATAGAATAGTAATTTGATTACATAACCTATGTTTATACTTTAAGGACAGTAATATCAAATAACATGTTTCTTGACTCAGCTTTATTAAATTTAAATTGTTATAATAATTTGATTTAGTTTAAGGTATTTATAAATATGTAAAAAATGTAGTAACGATTTATATTTTTTATAACAAATTAATGTGAATAGCTTGAAAAAAATAATCATACATTTTTTCAAGCACTTGCTGTATAATAAAATAGAACTAATTATGAGAAATATTGTAAATATGTATTTGTGAAAATGTTTCCTTTAAATATGTAATAGGAAAAAAGGTTATTAAAAATTTTTCTTGGTCGATGAATGCTATTTTGATATTTACAAGATTCTTAGGTATTTTATTATGTTTAACATTTGCTTTGATTAAAAAGCAAGCTTCTGGAAAAAATATCACATACTTCCTTTTGAATTAAATAAATAAAATAAATCAGATTGCAAAAAATTTGGAATGTTAAACTTTACAAATTGATAATATAATATGCACATATAAATTGAATTTTAATTTGTTTGCAACACTATGCACATATAAATTGAATTTTAATTTGTTTGCAACACTAGGATATATCTTGCTTATGGATAAGATAAAATTATTAAAAAAATCCATTTCTCTATTTTAACTTACAGTCTAATTATATGTATAAAGTAAAACAGAAAAAATCAATCAGTTTATATTTTATTTAAATTATGTTATTTGTTTAAAAAATGAGCTTCTATCACAATAGTGTTTGTTTGTGGTTGATTCTGAGAATAACTGAAGTCTTTTGAGGCCGGCCTCAAAAGCAGTGACTATAATGTTATATATTGTGACTACGACAATAAAAAATTAAAAGAAAACAAAAACTTTTTCGACTAATTAGTTGGTTTTAAATCTTTATTTAAAAACTTTTTTAGACAATTAGTTTTTAATCGCTATTTAAAAGCATAAACACAGCAAAGCACATGGATTACTGGCTGTTGTGGAAAATCAATGTTCACTTTGAAAATTTGTAATAGTAAAGTCTTTTGAGGCCGGCCTCAAAAGCATAATAAATACCAAAAAATTGCATATAAATTTTAAGTCACATTATTTTTTTTAAAGTTTTATTAAATTTGTGTTTTTTATAAATATACTTTAAAAACTATGTGATGTTGAAATTAATAATTAAATTTTACAATGACTGATGTAGTGAGTGTAAATGCTTATATTTCTCATTTTTTTGTTATTAATATGAAATAGATTTAGAATAAAATGTGTAGAATGCAAGCAAAATTAGGACTTAAAAACTACAATTGTTTAATTACTTACTTTTAGAAGAAAAATATATAGATGTAGTGCAATATTATTTTATTTAAAACAATACTTTAACATATTAAGTATGTTCTGCATAATTAGTTTTTAATGAAAATAATTTATTTTGCAGTAACAATTTATAAAAAATGGAGTCAGATCAATTCGAAGAAGTTGATCTAAATGGTTTCTTAATGGATTCAAATATAGAAAAGCAAAATATTTTTATATCGCTTGAAAATAAAACTGAAGATTCAGAACACAATTTTATATCTGCGGATGAACATTTTAACAGTATTGATGTAAATAAGTTATTATTCAACTCAGCAGTCCAACAAAAGGAAAGTTTTTCATCGGTGCAAAATGAAAACCTACAAGATATTTCCTTATTATCAGCAAATAAAGATGACACTGTCGATGCAGATGGATTTTTGGGTGATGACCAGAGTTTTTTGCCAGAGAAACTACGGTAACTAATTTATTTTAAATATTATAAATTAAATAAATTATCTTGCTATACTTTTTATATTTTTATTACTTTTTTCATGTACAAAATGAAAAATTAAAAAAATACAAAATACTAAAAGTAATTATGGATTTTTAAAATTTCTCCTAATTTAAATTTAAAAGCAATTTGATTGGTTTTTATAAGAGATATACTAGAATGATATTAAATATGGTCAAATATTTACCAATTTATAATTCTTACTTTCTTATCTAATTTTCAACGTCTTCTGTCATAGTCAAATTTAATATAAGTAATAATATTTATTTAAATTCTTTTTAGGGGTGAGTCTCTAGAGCACAATCACAGCAATAAAGATGACCCTGTCGATGCAGATGGATTTTTGGGTTATGACCAGAGTTTTTCGCCAGAGAAACTACGGTAACTAATTTATTTTAAATATTATAAATTAAATAAATTATCTTGCTATAATTTTTATATTTTTATTACTTTTTTTATGTACAAATTGAAAAATTAAAAAAATACAAAATACTAAAAGTAATTATAGATTTTTTAAAATTTCTGCTAATTTAAATTTAAAAGCAATTTGATTGGTTTTTGTAAGAGATATACTAGAATGATATTAAATATGGTCAAATATTTATCAATTTATAATTCTTACTTTCTCATCTAATTTTCTTCATTTTTTATTTAACGTCTTCTGTCATAGTCGAATTTAATATAAGTAATAATATTTATTTAAATTCTTTTTAGGGATGAGTCTCTATAGAGCACAATCACAGCAATGGCAGTCAATTGTCTAAATCTGCATTATGGGCTGCTAATCAATCTTTGAATATGACTTGCAATCTACTTGATATTTCTCAAATATCAGATATGTCGGAATCAGAATTTGGGGAAAAATTATCAAATATACCAAAACTATCAACATCATTGAAGAAAGATCATCAGATAAATTTACCTCACTTAGAAGAAACAACTTCGATTGGTATATGCATATTTTAATAATCAGTTTAATAACTTATTACTAAAAATAAAGAAATTATTGTCATCAACATCAATTTATAAAAATATTATTTTCAGATGTACACACTTTAAGTATGACGGAAAAAAAGAATGTGAAGCCAAAAATAATTTCAGATATATCCTTAGATGAAAATTCAAAATTTCCTCTAAACAGTGAACTATAAACATTTCTTTATAATTATAAATAGTTAATAAAATTTTTATTTTTTACTATCTATTTTTAGGTATTCAAAACCGTAAAGGAAAAAATGACAATATATCTCAAGAAAAGTTTTCTACTGTTACAAATAGTATTTCATCTACTGATTACGTTTTTGTAGAGGGTTCTGATGAACCTATACCTATTATTTATATTAATTTAAATGAAAATCTCTTAACTGAAAAACCTCATGTTGAAGATACAAATATCAGTAACTTGAATGCAGATACAGGTAAATACTTTTTTGTAATTTAAATTACTAGATTAGTTAATTACTACATTTTTTATTTTAATGCAGACAAAACTGGCTTCCAACATTTTATATCTTACTCTGATACAGAAAACTCTTACTCACCAGACATTTTAACTAATGCTGATACAGATGATTTTGACGCACATTATTAATGCCGATACAGTCAACATTGAAGAAGACATGGCTCAAAATCACACCAATACAGATAACGAAGATTTGCAAGATACCACCAATATTCAAACAAACATTACTCCAATACCTTCTGTTAGATCTAAAAATGTTAAAAGTCAACAAGGAAAAAGAAAAAACACTGACTTCCTACATTTTATATCTAACTCTGATACAGAAAACTCTTACTCACCAGACATTTTAACTAATGCTGATACAGATGATTTTGACGCACAAAAAATTATTATTAATGCCGACACAGTCATCTGTTAAATCTAAAAATGTTAAAAGTAAACGAGGAAAAAGAAAAAATGTATTTGAAAATGTTGACCTGGGTAATCTTTCTAACAATTCTGTTGGAAAAGTGATGCAAGAGCAAATACCTCTTAAATTCAATAAAAACGAGTCTAAAAAGTATCAATGCCCGTTTTGCAATAAGATAATTCTTAATAAACTCAGTGTTCATTTGTTGACTGTACACAAAGAAGAAGAAGAAGTTAAAGCTATAAATGCATTGCCACCAGCTGTAAGATACAAAAAAGTAGGAGACAAAAGTGTTAAAGGGGTCAAGTTAGACAATAATCAACGCTTGAGAGACAAGCTACTTCGTGAATTGAGGAATAAAGGTGCTTTTAAGCAAAACTGCGAAGCAGACGATAGTAGTAGTATACAAATTAGTAGGATAAAAAACAAAAGCACTTTAACTTTATCAGATTATAAAATATGTAACTTTTGTCGAGGATTTTATAAATTGTCCAGCATTTACAAGCATTTACGAAGATGTTCTGGTAGAGAATCGTGTTCAGTAACACTGACCAATCTCATGGCGGGTAATGTTCATCACGAAGCAAACAATTATTTGTTAGTTGTAGTAGCTAGACTTCGTAGAGACGAAATATCGAAGATTGCTAGGTACGACCTCTTGATTGTACTTTACGGTAATTTTGAGGCTTTTAAGTATAGAACGTCAAACCACCACAACAAACAAATAAGGGCAGAAATGAGATTGTTAGCAAGAATACTTATGAACGTAAAAGAAAAACATAATGAAATTACTGACTTAGCTTCTTCCATTGATCCCCGTTATACTAAAAGTTTTATTGACGCTGCAAATCAATTAGGAAGATTCAATGAATCAACAAAATGTTTTGAAGCTCCTGCTACTGCTAGAGATGTCTGCCGGATTATGATAGATGTAACAAATTTATGGGCTGGTGAATGCATTGAAAGAGGTTTAGAGGTTAAGCAAAAAGCTGCTGAAAATTTTCTGCACATGATAAAATTAAGATTCCCCAAAATGGTCTCAAAAGCTGTTGCGGAGTCGCAAACAAAGTTAGAAATTGAGAAAGGTCACATAAAATTACCATCAAATGATGACATTCGGAAAATCAGAGAGTACACGGTAAATTTGCGAAATACAAGTCTTATTAATTTAAAAAAAGGGTTCTCGTACAGTACATGGCTGACATTAGGGGAAGCCACATTGATTTCTATGTTGTTATTTAATAGGAAAAGACCCGGTGAAATTTCTAGAGTCAAGATAATTTCTTATTCTAAAGACAAACAAACACTTTATGAAGCGAGTCCAGAATATTATGATAAGCTCACACCTGCTCAAAAAAGTGTGGCTGATAAGTACATTCGTTTCCGTATAAGAGGGAAGAAAAATGATAAAATTGTACCTGTATTGATAGACAAAGACATGGAAGAGTGCATTGAAGAATTCTTAGCTCATAGAGAAGAAGCAGGCGTAAATGAAGACAATCCGTACGTCTTTGGTCTTCCAGATGGAATAGATGGTTCAAAATGGATTGAAGCCAGTACAATCTTGTCAAAGTTTTCCAATGCTTGTAAAGCTAAACAACCTCTTCTGTTGCGTGGAACGAAATTGAGAAAGCATGTTGCAACGTGTTCTATGTCCTTGACACTTTCAAAAGATCAAACAGATAATCTATCGAAATTTATGGGACACGATAGGTCCATTCATGAAAGAATTTATCAACAGCCATTGGGAGCTAATGACTTTCTTGAAGTATCACAAATCTTGGAAAAAGCTCAGAATGATTATTATGAAACAAAGCAAGGAATTGTCTACACCGACGAATCTAGTACTTTGTCTGACATGGAAGAAGAAGAAACCGGAGAAGATAATGAAGATGACATATCTCAATTGTCGAACTTGAATAATTCTCATGAGAGTAATGACCAGTCTGAAGATAATTATCAGATTCAAAGTGTAGTTGCTGAGATTCCAAAACCGTTACAAACTAAAAGAAAATTATTTAAAACAGAAGGTAAATGAGTTATGTTTACTCCTTTAACGTTTCATAAGCTTTTCATATCTTTATAAAATATGTACATGTTAAAATCATTTTTTTTTATTACAAATTTATTATTACCTGTTTCTCTTCTACTAGTTTTATTTATTATTATTCTTATTAAACTTAAAAACTTGTTATTAATGTAGAAATTTTTTAAAAGTTTATTGCGTTTGTAATTATAACGTGCTTAAATATTAATAATAAACAAAAATATTGAAAATGTTTCATTTATATTTTAAGTAATTTTGTTCTTTTATATTACACAAAAAGTTTAAATGTCAAAGCTTGTATAATACTAATAAGGAGGCTTTTTGAATACCCAATTTCGAACATATATGTGACATAACAATCTCTTTCAAATATAAAAAAATTATTGCATTTATCAGGTATAAACTGTGTACTTACGACACTTATGTATTTTTAGAAAAATTACCATCTGGAAAAAAGACACCTTGGAATAATGAAAGCATAAAAATAATAAGAAAGAATTTTAAAGATAGATATATGAAAAATATATCAATTAGTGGCGAAGAAATTCTAAAGATTATTAAAACTAACCCATGCTTACACGGAAGAGATGTGGCTAAAGTGAGATCCTATTTTCAATATGATAAGAAGATGACGGAAAAACAATCAGGAAAAAAACGTAAACGAAATGATTCAGAGGACGAGGAAGTTATTACCAAAAGGAATAAGTTACCAAAATGGGTTTACCAACATTTTAAATCATTCATTGAAGAAGGAAAACTACCAACTGAGGATGACTGTAATAAATCTTATAAAAAATCACCTACTCTTAAATCATTGTCTCCATTAGCAATTCGAGACTACGTAAAAAGAGCCATAGATTTCGAGAAAGATAAAAGCAATGTGGACGAATGAAGGGAGCTGTCGATTTTATTTATTCTATTTCTCATTCGTATTTATTTTTTCTAGTGACTTCTGAAATAAGTCGAAAATTAAACTGACGAAAAATGTGATTTACCAAAATAATTTGAAAGCTAAGAATCAAAACTTAATATTTTTTTTCAATTCTAATGTAAGAAACGATATAAAATAAGAAATAAAGCCTCAAAGTGGCTCTAAATAAAACTTGAATACAAAGATATCTTGTGATACGTACGTTCCAAAAATAAAACTGTGATAAATCAAAAAATAGTTTTAAAAAGCAGTTTTATGTGTGGATTAAATGAAAAGAATACATTTCTTGGGATATTCAAGTACAAACATTATGTTCTTTGTATACTTATGTAGATAAGTATGTATTTTTGAAAGCCAAAAATAAAACTGTGATAAATCAAAAAATAGTTTTAAAAAGCAGTTTTATGTGTGGATTAAATGAAAAGAATACGTTTCTTGGGATATTCAAATACAAACATTATGTTCTTTGTATACTTATGTAGATAAGTATGTATTTTTGAAAGTAGTTTTACAGATTAAAAATGTAACTTTAAAATCAGTTTCATAAATAAATATAGCTTTAATAGCAGTGAATGGTTACAATAAAAAAAGTTAAATTTAATAATAATTATTCTCGAAAGGTAAAGTATTATTATAAAAATGTTGCGTTGAAAGTTTAAAAATAAGATTGTAATGAAAAAAATTTACGTTTTACATTCCATTATATGTAATTATATTTGATGTAAGACTACATTAGTATTTTTTTATAACACGTTTATAAAATAAAAATCTGTTTCCTTTAAATACAGTAATGTTTTTTTATTAATATATCCTTATTCAAAAAAGATCATAATTTAATGGACGGTCAATCACTAGTTTATAATAATGTGTTGTTTATAGTTTTTTTTACAAAAATAAACGTTTTTTTATATATTTTGCTTTAGACGTTAATATTCACTGATATTGAGAAACCCAACAAAACCAAATATTCAATGATTAAATTGTAAATTACTAGTGAAAACTATTATATTTTAGAAAATCTAAAAAACACATTAAGAAAAACGCAAGATAATTAATTTTTGTTACAACTTTTGCATTTCTTATCAAAAAAATTAAAACATTGATTTTAATTTAAATCAACAATAAAAGTTCTGACACGTTTTTTGCATTTCTGATAGAAATGCAAAAAACGTGTAATGAATATTAATACCGCTAATCTGTTCAACAATAGGCATAATTTAGACGTCGCAATCCAAACCTATAGATACTACACGCAAGCCGAGGATTCATTTATAATAAATTTCTATATTACTCATTATGTACACAAAAAAATTGATAAAGTTTCTTCTTGAAAAATTATTTAATCATTTTCATGCACCTGTATGATGAAAAATAATAGAATAAACTATTTGACGAATTAAATTTTCCCACGTAATAAGCTATGCATCAGACAGCTCAACTTTGCATTTATTGGCTTTATTACTAAGACCTGCTAAAAAAGTTTACTAAAATGAATTCAACTAACTTTGACAATGAAGAAACGACAATAAAATGTCATTTCAGTCAATTTTAATGTTTTTTCTAAGTTGAAAATATTATAGTTCAATCAATTGTAATAAACTTTCTTAATGTAACATAGGGTGTCGCTCATCGTAATGAACTTTTCACATATTAAGAATTTATTTTTGCCACGGTTAAAATTTTTTTCGATCATATGTAATAATATTATTTGTAAACTGTAGAACCATTTATTGCAAAATATTTGAATGTGTAAGTTGGTCGAAATCCGCTCTATCTGATTAATTAATAACAATGACGTTTATGGGTCTACGATTCAACCGTTTGAATTTTTCTATAAAATTAGATACCTTTCCGTCAGCTTGACTTTTATTAGTTTTTATTAACAAAGGTGGTCCTCATAATCCATTCTAAAGGTTTTAGAAGTAAAAATGCTTAACTCTTCCGTTTTTTTATTAAATAATTGTAAACCATGCAGTGAACAGTGAAATAGAAAAATATACTTTATGTTGCCTTAATTAACATATTTTACGATCTTTAAGGTGGCTCTCCACCAATATATAGGTATATGTCAGAAATCACTGTTACAAAATAACTATCACATTGTTTATTATTTCCTTTAATAGCACTTAA
>JAPYYQ010006300.1:0-13310 GCA_030522585.1 Anagyrus pseudococci
TTGATGCCGGTGTCGTCGATGTTTCCGTAGTAGTACTTGCCGCAGGCGTTGTTGACTGTTCGGTTGACGCCGGCGTCGTCGATGTTTCCGTAGTAGTACCTGCCGCAGGCGTTGTTGATGGTCCAGTTATAGTGGTTGATGCCGGTGTCGTTGACGTTTCCTTTGTAGTACTTGCCGCAGGCGTTGTTGATGGTTCAGTTATAGATGTTGATGTCGGTGTCGTCGATGTTTCCGTAGTAGTACTTGCCGCAGGCGTTGTTGCCGTTTCGGTTGACGCCGGCGTCGTCGATGTTTCCGTAGTAGTACCTGCCGCGGGCGTTGTTGATGGTCCAGTTATAGTGGTTGATGCCGGTGTCGTCGGCGTTTCCGTTGTAGTACTTGCCGCAGGCGTTGTTGATGGTTTAGTTATAGTGGTTGATGCCGGTGTCGTCGACGTTTCCGTAGTAGTACTGGCCGCAGGCGTTGTTGATGGTTCAGTTATAGTGGTTGAAACCGGGGTCGTCGATGTTTCCGTAGTAGTACTTGCCGCAGGCGTTGTAGCCGTTTCGGTTATAGTGATAGGTACACGCATCGTAGGTGTTGTTGTAGTTGGTGCAAGGGTTGTTGTTATTGGCTTTTTTGTTATCGTAGTTATTGGTCTTCGTATTACATGTGAAGACGTGCTGTATGTTTTGTTAATGATAAAGTTATATGGGTTTATTGGTTTTTTATCTGACAGTACTCCTGTCCATCGATGGATTCCATTAGTTCCTCGGTTGGTTTTATTCATAGGTTTGTGGGGGTATTGATTAATAATTTTTTTTGGATTTGGAGAAGCAGTAGTGAATATTGATTTTTGGGATCTATGGGGGTACGGATTAAGAATTTTATTAGGACTTGGAGAAACAGTAGTGAATCGTATTGGCAGTTTTCCTGGCCATCTACGTGGTCCTATCCAACTCTGTCCAGGTTGCGACTTTGACTGATGTACATATTCTTTAGTGATATTTTTCTCTGTCTTTATCGGTATAAAATTCGAATTATTGACTATGTTAGAGGATATTCTGGCGAACTGAGTATTGTTTAATTTCAATCCTGGCAGTCGGCGAGGATATTGAAATTGTTGCCCCTAAAAAGGAATTAATTTCTCAATACTATAAAATATTAATATTTATTTTTATCAGAATGTGAAAAAACCCTCAGATAATTAATCAATTTAAAAAGCACATTTCATTATAAATATGTGAATAACAATTAGAATTTTTGTTGTGAAATTTATTTAATAACAGTTAGTTTTAAAAAGTTTGTAATATCGTAGTACAGCGATTTTTTGAAATTCACTACACATTATATATTCTGTGCGGTTTTATTCAAACAGAAATTGTTGGCTTTTCATATTCCCATAGTTAAGTTAAGTGGTAACAGTCAATTTTTAAGTCTGTTGTAACATCTGTTAAGCTTATAGTAATGAAAGATGAATTGTAATAATTTAATCTCGATTGAAAGTGACGAATGTGATTTTATCCCAATAGTGAGAGTGAAAATAAAAAAGTTATTCTAAAATTTTTCTTTTCCATTAAATTTAATATCGTGAGACGCACATATATCTAATTATCACATTCCTGAATCGATAGTATATACTTACCCGAGCTAGAGCTATGCAGATAAGCGTGGTAACGAAAAGTCTGATGGACATTATAGTAACGTTGGAACTGATTGACGTTGACTGGTTGGGAGTACAAACTCACTGCTCTTTTTATCCGAAAAAAAATGATTAAAATTCATACAGATGATTTAATTTCTGATGATTATTGGCTAGCGTCACGTCAGGTAAATTATACGTTTATTTTTCTCACTCTTCGTTTTACGCAGGATGCCGATAATTAGGCAATAAAGTTTAGGGTATTTTTTTCTGTATTCTTATTTGCGATACTTCAGTTTATTAACCACTAAAAAGTGAGATTTTTTTAAATTTTAAAATCACTTAATTGTCAAAGAGTCAACTTCGAAATTTATTGCCTTCTCGAAATTGTGCTCGCTTCCTCAAAAGTATTAAATTTTCGCGTGTTACACGTCATGTTATACATGTCAAATTTCTCGGACTGGTGTGTCATCAAAGGCTGTTTTCGCAGAAATTGAGCTTAACTCTACTCGTCCTTAAATAAAGGCGATTTATATGTTAATCTGGTAGAAAAACCGAGTAGAGTGAAAAGAAAGAGATGGGGGGGGGGGGTGTGCACGGGAGGCGAGACGGCAAAGGGATCCGATAGACGAGGAAGAAGGTCGCGCTGACCGTCCCTTCGCCGCGAGCGAATTAGCATGAAAGCAATTTGTCGCGATCGATCGCAGTGGCCCGGGCGCTCTCTTTTACTTGGCTTCGCCGCGAAGCCCCTGTGCGCGCTTTGAAAATGTGCCCTCGAGCAAACTCAAAGCTTTTGGCACATGCGCGGACATCGCTGGTTACGAGGTCGTTGCGTTACTCTTCTCGCTATGAAATTTTTGCACCTGAGAAGCTGTCGTGTTGTCCGTGGTTTTCGTTATTAGGAGTTTTGAGAAACGACAACGTTTTGACATTATTTTTACATAAAATATTTACTATAAGTTACGTGGAAACATTGAAAGTTGAGCAATAAAATGTCGCTCTTGCGGTATCCAGATTCAATAAGAATTTTTAAATGCGAAGATAATCTTGACATTGGCTATAAGATACCATACAGCCATTACAGACAAAAGCAAATTTTAAAATGTCTCAAAGATAATTATGATACCACGTTGGGATTTCAAGTCTTCACATATGTTTTGCACTTGATCTGAGCCAGAAACAAAAGACATTGCTAGTAAAAAAAGAAAAAAAGAAAAGCCCAACAAAATGTGAACAAAAGTAAAAAGAAACGAATACAGCATTCGCGTATAAGGATAAAGTGCGCAAGATCACGTGCGCTAGGTCGGTGTAACAATAACACCAGATTCCGGCACTGAGAAAATAGGCGGAGGGAGAGAGGCGTCGGAAGACTTGTCGGCCGTACGTGCGCAGCCGTCCGGTACGCGATTATTAAATAAAACGCAATTTCCAAGCGTCGGAGCAGCCGACCCTACCAAGCCTGCTCGCTGCGGGGGGGGGGAGACACGCGAATTTCCAGTGGACTGCGGATTACTTACTTACTCATAAGCTCTGCAATTGTCCTGATTTTTTTTTTCTTTTTCGTCGTCTGGTCTAATTTTAAACACGCGATTTTTTATGTTAACGTTTGGGGATAATGATGCTTTGAAAAAGTAAAAATTTGCTTAGGAATTTTAGTTTAGCCGCAGTACGCTGTTTACAAAAGCTATTGAGGATAGTTTACTAATTACTGCGGCTTACCAGCGTTGCCTTGGAAAAACATGCTTTCGCTTATTTTCTCGAGAACTTTCAAACATCATTACCGTCGTTATAAAGTTCTGCTATATTATGTAATGCTCAATGCCGATCTCTATTTACAAAGTCTGGTTTCCAAACGTTCATTTATTCTATAGTGGCATGGCATACGCGGTGTCAAAACACTTTTATATTTTTCCTCCCAAAAATTTCTTACTCAAATCCCCAACACACAAATACCACGAGTTAGCTCGCGGCATGAGTATTAGCGTCTGCCGCAGCCGCGTCGAATCGACGATTGCGGTGTATACAGGAGCTCCAAGCCGAGTGCAATTCTGCTTTAACGACAGTCGTCGCAGTGGCAAGGCGTAAAGCCGTGAGTCCAAACGAGCGCGCATGGGAGGACGGCTATCTAAACGACGTCCAACACGTCGGTAGCCCGGTGATGACGGACCCGCGTCCTCCCTTCCTAATCCCAAAGTTAAGGTCGAAGCCCTTCCTCTCCTTCTCTCGAGGAGCTGCTGATAAAACCACGCGCGTTTCTCTCGGAATGTCGGCCAGACTAATTCGCCGCTGGCTTGGATTACCAGGGGGGGGGGGGGGGCTCGCGATACCTCGAGCAGTCTCCTCGTGTGTTTAGACTCTGGCCTTAATTCAATACTGTCCTGAAACTTTAGGGAAAGCCGAGAAATCGGCGTTCGCTTGTAAATACCGTGTTACCTTATTGTATTTCTGTTGAATTAAAAACAAAATAGCCCGTTTCACAGCGCGGAATGGTAAACAAGCCATTCCATTACGATATTCGCGGTGAGGATCCAAGCCAGCCTTGCCGGGTAATAAAGCTCCCTAACGACGGCGTTTCAGGGGCAAACGGGATGAAGCGCAGTAGGCCGTGCAACCTGACGCATTTCCCAGAAATCGTGGGCGTGCATGCGAGCCGAGACGGGCCTTGTTATTACGGGGAATTAAGGACCACTTAAACGAGAGCGCCCGGTGCACCGTTCCCGAGAGACTGGTCGACCAATCGATGCCAATTGCGCCTTGAGCGGCACCGTGACAGGCACTGAGAAAAGCCCGGTAAATGCATTCGTCACAGACTCCAACTCGTATGTGTCTGTGTGTATGAGCCGCTACGGAAATGGTTGATGGATTAATGGAAAGCTCGCGTGGAATAAAAAATAAAAAATATTGCAGTTTTTTTGGTAAAGGTTTTTTTTGTGTCCGACCATTGCGCCGATTAAAATTTCATCGGCGCAGCTTTGAATTTTTCAAAACGAATTACGAATTGATCAAAAGGCTTGCCTTCATTGGGAGCGCGAGCTCTCGCGAAGCAAAGTGCCGCTGAATATTTTAAAATGGAAGAAACAAAAGCGCACGATCGAGTAGTAGTAGGTCAAGAGGATTTAGAGCGCGTAGCTGTTTTTTGGGGCTATATTTGTAACTATTCAAAATTGTAATCCCAGTCACGAAAGAGAGCATCGTTGGATCTGCGGATCAGCAATCTCGCGTTTACAGAGCCTCCAAGAGTTCCCTCACAGTGTCTTTAGTCCCTCTCTCCCTTCCAAAGCCACTTCGGTTTCCATTAGAGACAAAAGCACAGTAGTCCAGCCGAAACTCTGATAATGGCAAAAATCTGCAAGCAGGTAGACTCTCTCCTTAGACGTAATTGGATTAGCTGTGCTGCAGAGAAATTCGATAGATCACTTAATCTTCCCCTGGTATAGGAGGGAGTGGGAGGAGGAGGACTAGAAGCAGTCTCGAAACGTCTGCAATTTCTGTTGGCCGTCGATTGGGACACCCTCACTGACCGAACGAGGTGCAATCGACAATTGAAAGTGTCCGACTGCCGAGGTTAAATGCCGGGGCCAGTCGAATACTGCACACGCTCTCTCTCTCTCTCTCTCTCTCTCTCTCTCTCTCTCTCTCTCTCTCTCTCTCTCTCTCTCCCTCCCTCCCTCCCCCTCTTCTCTCTGCACAACTACGCTTACCTCCCGCTGCTCGCGTTATTGGCTTTTGAGAGAGGCAGTTTATTGATTCGATTAAATCGCTTGGATCCCCGACTCTCCCGTCTAATGTGTTCAACAAATTTTTATCGTTTCAATGAATTTTCGTCAAATCAATCGGTCAACTCCTGTCGCCTCTTCGTTTTCTTTTGCGTTCGAATATATACTGCATTTTTGCAGCTGCAGACGGAAAACACTTGCCACGCGCTGCTCGAGAAATCTCGTTTCGTCGAAATCCCGTCGAAGGGCCAGGTGTCTACGGTCGACGAAGTAGCCGCAGTGTCTTCTTTCACTCCCCGCCCCTTAGTCCAAGCGTATACCTGGCCCTACGTCTCAGGTAGTAGAAAGAGGAAAATAAGAAGAAAAAAATAGAGAATCCAAGGGGGAGCGCAGTCGCCTTGATTCACATGTGGACGACCTTCGTCCTTTGATGGGCTTCCTTTGCCGATGTATGAATATATAGACTAGACGGTAAACGACGTATCCCGCATACTTTTATTCGACGCCTTGGTTTTTTGATTCGTCTTTGTGGAGCGAAGGGAAAATACAGTAGGGGCGCGTCTTTACGAGGAGTAGCGCATGGGAAACGAATAACACCCGACGCCGTTATTCATAGTTTCAAAAAAAATATACGCGGGCGCAAGAATCGTCGCATAGGATGTCCAGTTTTAAAATCAACAAGCGACACAAACAAGAACTTACCGTAAATCGGGACATTCAAAATGACCGACTTTCACAAAAGGTACCCGCATGAAAGCTTAAAAAAAAGGTATAACAACGAGCCATTTTCCGAAGGGTGTAAAGATTAAAAAGGAACCATCATCAGTGCCAAAACCCGCATTACCTGACCTCTCTCTCTCTCTCTCTCTCTCTCTCTCTCTCTCTCTCTCTCTCTCTCTCACCTTCTAATATCCTCGCAGGCTCGATTCTTATTTCAATAATCACGAATGCTGTGACGATGATGTATCACGAAGCTCCGCATTAATGCATCGTTGTTTCAGCGACAAAGAGCCGAGGCCCGACCGTGGGTATTCCGTCATGTCACGGGGGGGGGGGGCAATCGGCTTAGAGCTAGATAGGATGTCGAGGGTAGAGGAAGGGGGGAGGGAAGCGATAGGCCTTCGCCAAGTCCCTCGAAGCGTTGCACGCATATTCACGGGAAATTTCGGCTGCCAGATCATTACAGTAGTCCTGCAGCTCCGCTAAACAATCCCAGGGATATGTCTGACGGGTTGGACCGGCCGGAAAATTGCGTGGCTCGCAGGGACAGACATTACCGTTCGGACTAGCCTCCAACGATTCTCTCTCTCTCCCTGCCGCAACCCCCATTCCCACAACCTCGTCCCGTGATTCGCGCTTCTCTCGCTCGAGCGAGATCGACCGTAGAATCACGCTAATGCTGCCAATGTCCTGGGTTGTTAGCCTCGTCGACAGCGGACCTACCAGAAACGCTGCTCTGCTGCTGATGCTCTACGCGTGTTCTCATTCTTCTCCGCCATGTTGCGATTGGTCTTCGTAATTGATATGGATATAACGTGGATTTTGCTGAATTTTCCAACAATTGTTAATCAAAGTTTCTTCGCGATTAAGGAACGTTTGTTGGAAACTATCCTTAGTCGTGCACCGTTATCTTTACAGTCTTTGAGCAAATTCAACAATAGTCGCGGTTACCCTCGTTATCCCGATGATTTTCGAATTTAGCCGTCTCGACTCGTAGTTTCCGAGCTGTGATAAAAATGTTGCTTTATAATTAAGCTCGCTCGACTCTGCATCTCAGCCACCGTACTTTCACCCCCACCAGCGTCTTACGACCGCGGTCTTATGAAGTTTTCTAATTAACACGAGGGAAAATATCAGGTTAACGAGTTTTCCCCCGCAGTTGGAGAAAGGTAACCCCTTTCCCATTCAAATCTATAAAATCTACCCGTAAACACTTTAATCAGGCTCGCACTTTGGCATCCGCTGGAACAGTCGAAGCCATTTGGCTTACGCTTAGATACAATAGTACCAGAGCTCAATACGAGACCAGCTAATGGAAGTCCCATGGCAAGAGAAAGAGAGAGAGAGAGAGAGAGAGAGAGAGAGATCGGTTCCAGGAGCCGAGGAAGTCGAGCGTGTGCGTGACAAGCCCTCGACAGTTTGAGTTTCACCGTCCGGGAGTTTGCTCAGCCTCTGGGGCGCGCGAGGAAGGAGGAGGAGACGCGAAAAGAAAGAACAGCGGGCACGTCGTTACTACCCTCGCTGTCTGATTAGAGTAAAGGGAGGTGGCCGGGGAACTTAAGTGGCAAGTAAGTTCAGCCCTCGGGCTACAGTCCCAGCCGATAAGCCTCTCTAGTTAATCCACGCCGTGGGGGGATGAGTGCGCAAACGCCAACGCCAGATTTCGCTACTGTCCAAGATAGTTGCAGGCTAGCTCGAACTTCGGACACGCTGCAGCTTCTAAAGCTGCAAAGGGAGTTAGGGGGTGGCGATACCGCGACCGAATTTTGCAGCGGCACGCCAATACATTGGGGGGGGGGGGAGACCCTCCGCGCGAAAGACGCAAAGTTCGCCGCGCGCTGGCTTATTTGGAAATTCTGGCAGACTGTCGTCGACAGACTCTCTACCTCGGCCTACCTGGTACCCTTCTCCTCTCTCTAGCCACTGCAGCTCGATATTTTGCGAACTCGAGAGGTGGTCCCTGATATTTGGCCTGCCCCTGGTAGAGAGTCCGCTGGAGCTGAAACTTTCAATGGTCCAAATTGTTGAGGCGAACGCGTCGCATGCTCTAACCTCTGACCGACGACCTGACATTAATGCCCTTCGCGGACTTCTACACTCTCTTTCGTGATCACGATCGCAGGTATTTGCTGCGCCTAACAATGTTGGGGTTTTCGCAAACTTTATTAATCTTTTTATTTATTTATTTTTTTCAAGTGTTGACATATAAAATTGTTGGAGCTCTCGGTATACAAAGTTTGTTCTGTGCATGTAAAAGGTGCATTAATTACATTTAAATAAATATTTGATTGCGGAGTGTGCCTCGAAAGAGACAAAGCTGTGCGGTCGCCGGGAGATGAAATAAACATTTGATTTATAAGCTTAGTGTTCATTTTGTTTTATCATCTGCCATCTGAGCATACAAAACGTCGTAATCGATCCATGTTTATTTTTTATCTCGTGCACGCCTACATAATGTTGACTCTAACAGAAATCCGTGTTCTTAGCAGCGTCAAACAAGATAAGTAATTTTGTTTCCTTTTGCCTTTAATGATGATCCCTTGGCCTTCCCTCCCAAAAAAAGCAAAAATACAATCCATTTTCCAAAGGCTCGGAATAATAAAACCAGCGGACCAAGAGTACAAACTACATACCTGCTACCTCTCGCTATTTCTCAGGTATACCGACTCCTACAGACCCTCTTTACGTCGCACAAAAGAGAAGATCCGGTAGCAGTGGTCCCTCGCAGCTTGCACGGTCACGCGCGCGCGAGTCTCTCTCCGAGCTTAATCAAATCCCGAGATCGGCGTCCGATTAGATCGACCTCTCTCTCTCTCTCTCCATGTGCATGCGACCCCCCTCCTCTTTTTCGGTGGCTCCCACGAACCTTCTCTCTCTCTCTCTCTCTCTCTCTCTCTCTCTCTCTCTCTCTCTCGATTCTCGTTAGCCGACCGGCTGGGCGCCGTAATTCCTCTCGATTAAGCGAGCATTAACTCGACCGCACCATGACCCCCCTTCGACAACCTTCTCCCTCTCTCTCTCTCTCACTCTGTCCATAGCTGTACAGCCTTGCACTGTATGCTACTGGATTTCGATGTTTGCGCACGACTTTTTAAAAGCGATAACACTGAGGACTGATTATACGATTGTCTCTCGACAGGGTAAACACGTTTTGTTCAAATATACCGAGTGTGTATGTGTGGACGTATAAGTGTTAGATCTATAATGATTTATAATCTAACGGTTAGGTTAACAAAGAAATTTTTTTTTAATTAATGTCGTTTACTTATATCGAGGCACAAGTAAGACAAGGTCGGAGCGAGGCTGGCGTCTAATGGGTGTAACGAGCCGGTTAGTCGTTACCTAAGCGGCGCCACTCTAGTTTCGCGATCGGCAAGGTCCGAGCGCCGATCGTTTTCGCGCGCATCGACTGCTTGGACTTGGGCGCCGCACCGGAAGGAGTTCGTTAAGCCGGAATGCTCTCGGATTTCCGGTCAGCTGTGTTTCTCTTTTTCTCTCTCTCTCCCTCGTGTCTCTTGTTCGACTTGTTATATTTAGCAGTGGGAGGTCCTTGGGATTTGCAGAGTAGTGATTATAAAAACACGAAATATTAAACTAGCGATAAAATTGGCACACATCGATAAGAAAAACTAAAAGCCAATGTGTGCATGTGTTTGTTTGTTCTAACGTAGAAGAAAAAGCAAACTTACAATTAGCATGTGAAATCGTCGCGAGGAGTAAACAGCGCGCGAATTGCACAGGCTGTATAAGAAAGACAAACACACGAGAGCAAACGTGTAAAAATAGTATAAAAAAAAAAAAGAAAAAAAGATGAAGCGACGACGAGTCGAGGAGAGCGAAAGGCATAAGCAAACCCCGAGAGCGCTTCCAATAACAGACCGGAGGCGCGAACTTTCGTCGCTTTTATAGCTCGAACACACATACACACACATAACGCGCGAACACTTAGCTCGACTCCATCCTCACGTCCCTCCTCCTCACAACCACCACGAGGAATTGTTTAATTGAAGCTTCTGCCGGGGCTCGTTTGTTATGCCGAGCGCATGTACGCTCATATTTTTTCTACACCCTTTCTCTTTCTCTCTCTCTCTCTCTCTCTCTCTCTCTCTCTCTCTCTCTCTCCCTCTCTCTCTCCCCCCCTCTCTCTCCCTCCCCCCTCCCCCCTCGTCACTTGGCCGGAACAAAAACAATCCGGCGGCAATCGATTAATCTCCCCACTGCCCGAAGCCCAACTCCGATCTCGCGCGAAGCCGAGTGTGTATAAGGAGTCGGTAAGAGGTGTTTGACACGTAGGAAAGAGACAGAAAGAACAAAACATACGCTTTGTATATGTGCTTACGTCGATCTATAGGTTGTTCAGTTATACGAAAAACGCCAACACTTCCCCCCTCCTAGAGCATTCTCTTATCGATATTTCGTCTGCCATCTGTTCCTCTTAGTCGTTTCAACAACGATCGCTCCCCCGAGAGCCCGAGGTGTTTCCCAATAGGGCCCCGCACACACTTTGACCGAGAGGGCGCGAAACTCTCTCGCGTCTGTATATACCTCAGCTCAGGGAAATGGGAAGTTTAATTGTAGGAATGGGCGTCGCGCGAGATCGGAGTTGGGCTTCGGGCAGTGGGGAGATTAATCGATTGCCGCCGGATTGTTTTTGTTCCGGCCAAGTGACGAGGGGGGAGGGGGGAGACAGTAGCCAGATGCTTGAAACGAGTGAGAGAGGGAGAGTTGCAGCGTCGCGCTCGATTTGCCCTGGACCGCGTGCGCTTTTCTCTCCTCCGTGTACGTACCTCCCCTCCCCCCCCCGCTTTGATACGGGTTCGATTATTTTTCCTCTTCGCTCCTTTACGGCTCGAGAGACTAGGCCGGGCTAATGATCGTAAATTGATCTCGTATTATCGATCCCCAGGGTCGCACGAGATTATTTCAACGCGTGTTTATTCATGAGTCTAGCTGTTTCTTCTGCTCTGTTGATACTTCTTTGGTAAACGACTGTATTTATATCACACGTGTATTAGTTATCAGTCATGTAATCATTTGTTTTCAACTACAACGCGTTAGGTTAACAATTAGAAACACCCGGACTAAATGCCGCTGCTGCTCTTTTTTTCCCATAGCAGAAGAGAAGCCAAGGTAGAGAGAGAGGGGCTACTGGCGGCAGCAGGCCCTTGTGCTTTAATACCATCTTTTCCGCGTCAGAGACTCCCATAAAGCCGAGACAATGGGCCCGTCGTCGGACTGCCCGCATACACGTCCTTCACACCGTAACAGAGGAGTATAAGGTTGGCGAGGAAGGAGAGCGGAGAAGGGGGACAACTCAGTGCTCATCCTCAGCCGTGTCTTTATTTCGAGACGGGCGACGCGGGCACACGCGGGCGGTTAGTTTAATGGACCGCGGACGGAGCTGTATTCAATGACGCCGGACGTGAATTCCTTGTGAATAAGCGTTTAAGCGACGTCTTTATGGCCGCCGTAAAAATGCGCGCGCGGCTCTGTATACGTATAGCTCTCTCTATTTTTTTTTTTAAATAGACTGGTATGGATATGTCAAAGGTTATTGAGACGAAAATTTGTTTTTCGTTTATGTGTGGTAAACGACGATTTTTTGTTGATACACAGCGGGAATATGGCTGTGTCCGTTGAATGGATCCTTTTTTCTTTCTTTTTTCTTTCGTGGCTTATACCCAAACAAAGATTGCATTTGACGCCGGGAGTGCGGTCGGAGTGACGAAAAACGTCGGGTTTACGACGTGAATTTCTAGGGATAACAATTAAAACGATAGTATGTGTACATAAACAAAAACAAAAATTATCAGTGTGGCAGTTATACAGCCTAAAGTACACACCAGGCAAAAACAAAAAAAAAGGGAAAGCAAAAAGAAAGCACGTAAAGAGCGTGTCGAGTGTCGGGAGTGAAAAGAGGTCCGACGCTGCGGTGTAAAATAGCCGGCTCGGCCAAGAGAGAGAAGGCTATCGGGTTCATCGTTGGCCGCCCGTCGTTACAAGGCCGTTTTTATAGCCCGGGACCGACGAGAGGTTCAATGCGCCGCCGAGAGAATCGAGCATCTCAGCGCAGCCTATTGCTTTTCGGACACACTGTCATACCCCCCTCTTGGCGTTGTGCGCGCATACCTTCGCTTATCACCAAGGCCCGATCGATCGGCGAAATTCTTCGTGCGATCGCGGCAGCGAGATATAAGCCATAGCGCGAATTTTCATTAGCCCCGTTCTGAGCGTAAAACCAATCCCGTTGGCCATTAATCAAGCAGCCCTCTCTTCCCCCTTGCTCCATCCGACGCGGCCAATTACGCTTTTTCAGCCCCTCGGCCCTAGACCCTTTTTCGGGCTGCTCGCACCCTCCCGAGCACACCGTGCAACTGTTGCCCGTAACCCCTCCTACCCATACAGTTCTCTCTAGCGTAACTGTAAGAGGGGGGCGGGGGGTCACGTTCGGCCGAGGTGAAGAAGAAAGGAGGGAGGCGGCTGTAAGGGGCTGCGACAAATCGTCGGTTCGCGGCCAGGCACGTGCGCTGCGTGTAACCCACATTGGCCCGCCACCGCGCCGAAATGAGAACGTGAGCGCGAAGGGCTAAAGACGCTGGATACTTCTATACGTTGCTGAGACTATCTCTGTTTTTAATTCCTGTAATGTGGATAATGGAGCGGTTGTTAGACGTGAATAATTACTTGGTTAAATTGAAAAATATTTTTAGAACGGCGAAAATGCAGAGTAACGATTACCGCAATCTCAAACGAAGCGTAATAAGAAAATTAGTATTGAGTGATCTGGCATAATTCGGTAACGCGATTAGTTTTTATTGTGTATACAAACACTCTCCTTATAAAGCAATTGTAAACACTTGATCACTTTATATATAAAAACTCTGAGTCTCGAGACATAGAAAAGTTTATTCGAGGCGACATCATGAAAAGTAAGTGCACATATTCTGTTTTAAAATTTTTATCATGAAAAATAATTTCTCGTAAAATTGTATTAGAAATAACGTCCATACTTATGTCGTAGATCGGCTTATTGTTTTTTAAAAACGAGTCAACCACTACACAGAGAGACTCGGTCACGGCGTAGCGTAGTGACGCCCTCTAACGTGTTCAGAGCGGTAAGATACTCTCGTAGCAGGGTTGGAGTCCGCTTGCTATACCGTGCCACGCGCTCTCTCTCTGCCCTTACCACCGTCCCGTTGTTGAGTTCTGAGCATCCCGCCAATAGCTCCTGCCGTCACGGCGTGAGCGGATGA
>JAPYYQ010006315.1:0-17247 GCA_030522585.1 Anagyrus pseudococci
TATATATATATATATATATATATATATATGTGTGTGTGTATGGAACGTCCATTGTGCAGACATTTCCCGAATGTTAACAGTTCATATGCAGACTTTGGCGGACTTATGCAGACGTCCGCATAATTTTTATCGAAAATCGTAAATAGAACAGGATTTATGTAGACTGTCCGGAAAAGTCCATTCTTACATGTATCGGTACTTGTGCAGTTCATAATCATAAGTCCTATTCCTTTTACATTATTCTGTTACATATGAGCATACGTATAATATACGTATTTATACGAATGCATCAAAAGTGTAACGTAACTTATACGGACATCATGTGAAGTGTGAAGTCAGGTAAGGTTAGTTAAAATACCACTCGTGTTTTTTTGTGGATAACGTTATTTTATGTAAGAATTATAATCAATAAAATTTCGGCAAAAGTTCGTAAAAGGGAAATCTGAGTCAATAGAGACTAGCCAATTTGAATTGTGCTTAGAAACAATTTTGGGCTTTTAGCAAAACAAGGCAATCTGAAGGAGTATAGAATACATTCAGAATACGTAGCCTATATACATCATAGACTTCTGTTTAATAAAATTAAATAATATGCAATAGTTATGCTTTTAAATTAAAGAAAGGAAAAATGAGTAATTGTGAAGTTTTAGCATACAATGGTGAGTTTCAAATTGCAATTTATGTTTATTTTCATTTATATTTTATATATTTTAAACCTGAAAAGAGAATCAAACGTTGATTACACTTGTTTGCTAGAAATCAGTGTTCTTATAAAATTCAATTAAAACACATAATTGAATAAAGTAAGTAATTTTTAGTAAAACATTTATAATGCAGACATGCCTATAATATTTTTAACATAAACATTTAATATTTATTTGCTTACCATCTAAAAAAGTATTCACATGTAGCAACCAAGTACGTATTTAAAATTTCAAGAACAAATCAATTTTTATTTGCTAAATGTATAAATGTTTCATGAAATAAGGAATTGTATAATTATAAGTGTCTAAATTTGTAATTTGTGTATTTGCAAATATTTGTATAAATTAAACTAGGCATCATGTAAGATGCGATGAATAAAATTAATTATTTACTTGGATGCCTGATTACAAAAGTCTTGAAGTGTTTTAAATAAAGCAAAAATGCATTCAATATGCTATCACATAAAATAAAGATCTGTTTTTGGCATCTTAGTATAATTGTTATTAAGAATTTTGTAGAGCAATTATGTGTATTGTTAATAATGATTAATTTAATTACTGATTTAGCCGTGGATTTTTCATTAACATGAAATAATAGATTTTTGCTCGCTTTCACTAAGCTTGAAAATAGACTTTCTCTTGCTTTAGCTATATACAAATATGAAAAGATGATTATTTATTTTAAAACTCATTGATTTAACCAGAAAATAGAAGATTATTTAATTATACATATTTAAAATGAAATATATTTTTGCTTGCTTCAACTACATGTACTAATTTAAAAATGTATGCTTGTTTCATAAAATATTTACACATTTGAAAATTAAAAATTAATAACTTAATTTGCAATATATACAATCAGATATATATATTTGTTCGCTTCAACCAAAGACAAATATCCAATAATGATAGCTTAACCAATGCTCAAAGTTTTAATTAAAAAATTGGAAAACAATCATTTTTACTATTTCCTAATGTAAATATATTAAGATTCTTATTTTTAATATACAAAAAGTTTTAAAATGTGCATTCCATATGAATAATGCTGTTACTGATTTATTAAAGTTAACAAATAATATATAAATAATCTATATATTTTCAAAATTAACATTAATATCTGGTACGCTACTACATTCAAAACTTTATGTACATACATTTAAAGTTTCAGAGATGAATAATCTTTTATTTATTTATAATGTAAATGTTTCAACGATACTGTATACAGTAAGCCAGCATAATTAAAATTGTAAACACATAAACAAATTTTTGTTTTTTTATTATGTTAAGCTATTATCACACAATATTTGGTATACAAAATTGAATATATAGTTGCTCACTCAAAAAAATTGAGTCAAGTATACAAAAATAAAGTATATAACCAAAACATTGAAATTTGTAACATAAATTTAATTTTCTCTTATTTTAATAAGTTACTGTATTAAGTAAACCTGATGATAATGTGAAAGGAATGTTTAAAAAACTATTTGGCATGTTACTAATAATAATTAGTTAAATTTATTATTATTTATTTTGAAAACAATTCTTACTGATTTAACTCAATATAATAATATTTCACATCACTGGGTTGTTAGCAACTACATCAACTAACTTCTCAAATGTTCTCTTACTCACAATAGTCAGCAATAACTTGATCGAAAAATAAGATTGTAAACTTTTTTATTAAATAAAAAGTACATCTCACTCATGACTGTCTACTGTATTAGCCTTAACTTCATTTATTATTTATATAATTCTTCTTGAACTTTGATAGCGTTATAGTTTACTGCAAAATTAATTAACTACATGCTTACATACTTTTAAAATTGCTGTATGATCATCGTTCACAGAGATATCCAAAATTATAACTACATTCTGAGTAAATATTATTTATTTAATCTAGGCTTAAATTTTCAAAATTTTCTTTGTATCACTTACAGTATCGGGGCTTAATTTATTTTTTAGTATCATTATCATTAATTCTTGATTTTCCCTTGTGCATAGGTGTTTCTTTCTGTAATTTTTTTCATCCACGTCAATATTCGTTGCAAATTAATTCGCTATAGGATTGATTTCTTTTTTAATGTCTGCATTCTAGATTGATACAGCGCTCTTTGCGCATTTTTATTTTGACTCAACAAGCTTATGTTTTGTTAAATGCTAAAATGATCTTGAATAACTGTTAAATGACTCTAGAATAATTAAGACTAACTGAGAATATAGAATAATTGTTAACAGATTGTCTAGAATATCTATTGTATCACAATTATTTACCCATGTAGATATAGCTGAGAGATAAAGCGTATATATCTACTACCTAAATGACACAGACTTCAGTCTTGATGATAGAAAATTATAGTTCTCTTTTATAATTAAAATAAATAATTAGCAACATATTTTTTGTCACGTGTTTTACAAAAACTTGGTCATCACATGCTTTACACACACTTTTTTTATGGAGGAAGATCAAATTTGGTGACCAGTATTATTTTTAAGCAGTAATTAGGCACAGTATACGAAAATTTTTAGTCATATCAAATCAATAATATTTGCTAAACTTTCTATTTTTATATTAGATTAAAAAAAAAAAAAACTTTCAAGACATTATATAAATAAAACACTGATAAATTTTCCATTGTATATTATAGTTATTCTTTTTTCTATAATACAAAATTCAATTCTTATTTTTACATTCAACCCTAGAACAATAAAGAAGAATTCATTTATTTATGAATTTTATTGGAATAATTCTGAAAATATCTTCTAATATGCTTTTTCATTATAGATAATAAAGCAGTATTAGTAAAAATGGCTCAGCAGTTGAACAGTACCGTTAAAGTTGATCTTGGTATTTGTATGGAAGAATCACTTGATAGTAATCTCCTGTCTGAGAGTTTTGCAATATCTGCGAATAGAACCGCCACTTCTAATCAGGATGCAACTTTTTCTGGTAGTCAAACTGGCCTGCAAGACGACTTTGCAACTCAAACAATCAAATCAAGCAGTAGTCAGGATAAATCTATTACTGACAGTGGAAGTGGTCAAAAGGAAGATTTTGAAACAGAATTAGCCAATAGTAATAAGAAAGTAACTTTTATTGATAGTAAAACTGACCGGCGGGATGCCTCCAAAACAAACGAATCGACCATTATTAATGAGGAAGAATCTTTTACTTTTAGCCAAATTAATAAGCAGAAAGGTATTTAAAATGTTCTTATTTGTTTAGTTAGTAGAAACACCATTATTATTTATATTATAAAATTTGTTGCTATGTCGGTAAATACAAATTACTTTGTTAAGTCAGTGCATTTAAGGGGTTAAGCCAGAGTGACGGCAAAATTTTTTGTTATTTATATATGCTAAGAAAATCATTTGTTAAGAGTCAAAATTTTAAACCATATTTTTATAAAGCTTTTTATTTTCTCATAAAAAACTATTTAAAAATCTTAAAAATTTTATGCTTTACCCTTTAAATTGCAAAAAATACAGTGGTTTCGGTATTTAAATCGTTGCGTTCACGAGGCAATTCTATAAAGATACTTCAATATACTGACGCAGCCCAAAATTCAGGGGCAGAAAGCGTTTTTCCATTCCTGTTGCGTAATCTACTATTAAATGTCCATAAATTGATAATCTTACATATTTTATTGTTATATCTCCTAATATTGTTGAAGAGAATAAAATCATTTTAAGTTTGTAAAATAAAATAATAATACATCTCTTATGCATTGTTTTAGCTACTCAAAGAGATAAATTTCTAAAAAATAATTGTACAAATCTCGAATATTCGTTAAAGAAGCAATCAGAATTAGAAAGAAGAAATTTAGGAACAGTTGAGGCAAATGACGAAACAGATGTGCAACTTAAAGTACAAGATCAATTAAACGACAAGAGGTTGGAAAATAAACCATTACAAAATTCACAAGAAAAAAGACCAATCATAAACATTTTAAGCTCTACTGTTCTTGAAATTGAGGATAGAATTGATGTCAATCAATATAAAAAAAAATCAAATCCTGACGGTAACTCAAGTTTTTTTGATATAGAAAATATTCCAATTATTTACCAAGGTAAGTACGCTGCATTTTTAAAATCTTTTTTATATTTTTCTTTTTGAGTAATATATTAATCAGTGCATTTAATAATTCATATGAAAAGTACATTTTTCTTGATCCTATTGTCACGTAGGACGTGAGCTGACGCTCACGTCGACGCAGACTTACGAGAAGTAATTAGGCAATAGAGTCGCGAGAACGCAACCACCTAGCGTTAGCAGATTTCTACAATATGCGAATCTATAAGTGTGACGGCGAAACACACAGACCCCGCACTAAAGAGCCGCCGTGCCGCGAGACCCTAGAGCCCCGGACGTTTCCGCATGACACTACATAAAAATAAAAGTAATTTTTCGCTCGTAAAATATCTACACTTGAAGTTTGTTTAGTTAAATATTTAGCTTTTATTGACACTTAAAATTTGATAACATATTAGTAATAGCAATCGGAATAAATTTTCGCCTCTTAGACCACAAAATTGTAATACATTCCTTGCAAACCCATTTAGCAGTACAAATGCTTTTATGTTATAGACACTCCTGATGATGATATTGAAAATATTTTTCTGTTACCTCAAGAAAATTTTATTGAAAACAACAATATAAGTATCCTTGATTTGAATCGGGAAACATCCTTAAAGTATGATAACAGGACAAATATTCTAGACGTCTCCAAAGATTTTATCAGCGACGACACTGAAAATATTCCTACTTTACCTCGAGAAAATCGCAAAGAAAGTAGAGGTAAAGTTTTTCAGTTAAATGAATTACAGGACAATGAAAGTATTGAATTTTCTCAAGTAGACGACAACACTGAAATTATTTCGGAAATAACTGATTTTCATACCGAAACTCCCAAGAGAATTAAACAAAAAACTTCTTCTGTTATTACTAATCGGGATGGTAAGTGTTAAAATCTCCTTAGCCAATAAAATGTAAGTGATAAAATTCCTCGACTTTATTTTTTTTCGAGTCAACTACAAATGAAAAAAATTAAATATGAACTTTGAACTTTTCTAATTCAAATTGATTTTACATCTTTTAGTTAAATTTTTCATGATTATAAAGCTTTAATAATAGAGAAATTCAATGATGAATTTTCACTTTTCTAATAATTTTTGTTCTTTCAAAAATTGATTTATTAGAAAGTAATACTTCTAATTTTTTTCAAAGTAATGAATAAAAATATATAATATAAACAATCATTTTTTGAAAAATTTGAAATACATTTTAATTATCATTATGTTATCAGAGATTTTTATTATTTTACATAATTTTAATAGTCTATTTATTTATAAAACTAAAAAATTTCCAAAAATTATATGCTTCATTTTAAAACTAATTTGTATAAATTTATCTTTTTAGAAAATCTATTCCTTCAAGAAAGTGGATTTTTAAATAAGGAAAAAGAAAATTTAAATACGATTGGTAGCCCTATGATTAAAGAACAGAGTCAAATTGTGTCTCGGATACAGAAGGGTAGAAAACGAGAATCAAAGACACACTGTTGCTATTACTGTAAAAAACTCATAGTCGATAAAATTGTCAGACATTTAAAAGATATACATAGCAAAGAAAAGTTAATAGAAGATGCTAGACGTATGGGCAACTTGCAGTTGAAACAAACGTTAAAAGAACTAGTTAATTTAGGAGATTATCATTATAACTACAGTTTGGCTCCACCTGGTGAAGAAAAATTAGTGGGGAGAAGACCAAATCAAAGAAAAGTAATCAAATTACAACAAGATTCTATATCGAATGAGTGGGTAATTCCAAATGACATATTGAAAAGTTCGAATACTGAACTCGTTTATAAAAAAAAAGTTGAAAAAGATAAAGAAGTCTTAGTACCGGTAATTTATGATTACAACCTTAAAAAAACAATAACAGGAGACGAGTACGTACCCTGCAGTTTCTGCTTTAAAAGTCTAAAACGAAATAATGTGAGAAAACACAAGTGCGCTCAAAAATTAATTATCCCCGGACGAAAGGGCTTATTATCCGATAGCCAATCTCTGATTCCTGATATTCACCCTTTAGCTAGCCTAAGATTGAGAAATTTAGTATTAAATACAATGCAAAGAGGTGAAGTTCGTGATGCAGTCAAGAGAGATGAGCTTATCATATTATATGGTAATGACTTAATAGTTTTTTATACAAATGATCAAAATTACGCAATGATTAGCCACCAACTTAGGACATTGGGTAATATGCTTATCACTGCTCAGAATATAAATCCTGATATTAAGGAATTTGCAAACCTAATTCATTATAAATATATCAGCTTAGCTTGTGAAACAATGCAAATAATGAGTGGTTTTGATGAGAAAACCGGACTAGTAGAAAAGGGTAACAAAATTTTTGAGCTAAGCTCTCTTCTAAGAAAAGTAACCGAATTTCAAGTTGATAGGTGCACTGAAGCTGATTTAAACGATAATCTAGAGGGCGCACAAAAATTTTTACTACTATTGAGGCGAAAATTTAAGCTATTGAATAAGCAATCCAAACAATCAAATTTGGCTAAAGCAAAGAAAGCAGCACCAAAACCTATACCATTAAAAGAAGATATAAAAGCATTACAGGTGTATACTGAAAACATAAGAAAGAATGCTCATGCTGCAATCAGTAAAAAGTTTGATCTTGAACAATTTGATAATTTAAATAAAAGTACTTTGTTACTTTTACAAGTATTCAATAGGAAACGACAGGGTGAAATTTCGAGACTTCTAATTGAAGACCTCAACAATTCAAATGTATACAAATTGGACGAATTATCTTCGGAAAACGAGTTCACTTCATTAAGTGACGAGAGTAATAAAGTCGCAAAAAATTATGTCAGAATATCTTTAATTAATAAATTTGGAAAGAAACATGTTGGATTATTAATTCACGAAAGACTGCTAGAGAGCTTACATTTGATTATTAAGAACCGATCAAAAGCACAAGTCCCAGTCGATAACAAGTATGTCTTTGGTAAATATAGTTATAACAAACATAAAGATAATTATTACATTGCTTGCGACGTTATGAGAGAATACGCGGAAAAGTGCGGAGCAAAAAACAGTGAATCTCTTAGAGGGACTCTCCTTAGACAGCAAGTGGCGACTATGATGTACAACGTAGATATCGAAGACAGCCGTCTAAAGGATTTAGCTACATTTTTGGGCCATGACTATGAGATACATAAGAAATTTTACAGGCAAAAACTACCTCTTCGGGAACTTGTTACAATAACACCTCTGTTAGAAGCGGCTCAAGGGATCAAAATAAAAACTTCTCATGAACCATTGGCTGATGTAACAAATGAGTCGGCGAATTCTTCATATAATCCGAATAAAGATAGTGGTAAGTACATAATTTGTTCGCTTACTGCAGATTAATTTTATATGCAACACCCGCGTTAACTATATTTTTAAATGATTGTCAAAGATTGATACATTCTCCTAAGAAAAAAGTTAAATTTAAATCTAGTTGTAAATTTCGCGAATATCTCTTTACATTCTTCAAGATGTCAATGTTAACTAAATTATTATAACTCTTATTGTAATTTCTATGAAATTATATTTAATTTTGTTTATCATTTATGAGACACTAGGCAAGTCATTAAAATTACTATGAACTAGCTGTGAAGTTGCTTTGTTTTACTGTCAGTCTTTGACAATATTAGCGTTTACTGCATTTTTAGATGATTAAGAGTTATCACTCAGAGATATATCTTAATATTATTCGTTAGCTTTAAAACACTTAAAAATAAATGAATATAACTTACCTCTAGCTGACAGCTTCCGAAATTTTTTGCAAATCATTACTTGTATCAGCGTTTATTGTATTTTCAAATGTTTTAGAGTAATTACTTGGTGATTCGTTCTAATTTTATTCGTTAGCTTTTAGTCACTTTCCAAGAAATAAATGTGATTAACCTATAATCACCCTATTTTGCGGTAAATCATCCACAGTTTTAGTGTCTACTGTACTTTAAATGTTTGGTGTTGCTACTAAGCGATTCTTCCTAATCTTATTCTTACGATTTTAATCACTTCCTACAATATAAATATGACTAACTTTAGCTAAAAAGTTCTACGATTTTTTACTTAGCCCTTGGCAGCGTCAGCGTCTACTGCATTTCTAAATGTTTCGGTATTCTTTACTTAGCACAATACTTTATTTTACTTTTTATTTATTGCTACGATAATAATATGCAAGTATGGAGATTATCGCCTCTCATGGTGTAACAAGAAATGGAAGGAGAGCGATCGTAGAGGCAAAAAACGTTGAACACAATTTTATTTGCGACGTTTCGTCGGGCAGTACGCCGACCTCTTCAGGCTTTAATAAAACAATTTTACAAAAAATTAAAAACAAAAGTAAAAATTTGTATAAAGACACACAACACACTTTTTAAAATACACATATTTTACCAAGATTAAATGCCTAAGGATGCTTGTCACAGAAAATAGCGTTATAGCTAAGCTTCCGTATCGTCAATGGATTTAAATTCGCAACTGCTGATGTATTTATAGGTATACCTCGCACGTAAACATAAACAAGTTTTAGTAAACATCAGCAGCTGATTGTCCGATTGCCTGGCATTTAAATTTTGAACGTTTTGTACATATTACTGAGACATAACGTATCTTCCTTTTTGTTAATGGTATTTTTACAATTGATTATATGAAGCATTTCCGATATAAGTCTCTTTTTCCAATTATTTTCACTATCCAATATTACAATTCCTTCCCAATTACGTTGCGACGTTTCGTCGGCGTACTGCCCGACGAAACGTCGCAAATAAAATTGTGTTCAACGTTTTTTTCAATATGACTATGCTCTAGCTAGAAAATTCATCAATTTATCGGTAATTTCTCAACAGAGTCAGTGTTCACTGTATTTTCAAATATTTTGCATTGTTACTTAGCGATTCTCCCTGTATGACTCATGGTTATCTCATTCTAACAAATTCTTTTATTTTCCTTTTAGTAGTTGACAGTCTCTGCGTTTACTGTACTTTTAAATGTTTTGGCGTTGTTACGCAGCGATTTTTCTTGATGTAGTTCTTCATACCTTTCTAATCACTTGCTAAAATAAATATAATTAAGCTCTAGCTAAAAATTCTTTTATTATTTTATCTTCCTCTTAGTCCTTCAGAGTACTTGCGTTGACTGTATTTTTAAATGTCTTGTCGTTGGCACTCAGCGACTTATACTAATTCCATTTGTACGCTTTCAATTACTTGCTACGATAAAAATCTGACTAACCTTGAATTAGAAATTCATTGATTTATCTGTAGTTCCTGGAAAGTGTTAGCGTTTACTGTATTTCCAAATGATTTGACGTAGAAACTCAGAGTTTAAGTTTTATTCGTACGCATTTAATCACTTATTCAATAATTAATGTATATATTCGTCGTTGTTGCCTGATCAACGTTAGTGTTCACTGTATTTTTAAATGTTTTTTCATTGTTACGCAGTAACAACTTCCTAAAAAATACTTCCTAACCTTATTCGTATGCTTTTAATTACTTACTATGATATAAGTATCACAAAGTCCTAGCTAAAAATACCTTATATTTTTTTGTTAGCTTTAGGCAGTATTGATGTCCACTGTATTTTTAAATGATTCAGCGCTCTTACTCAGCGATTTTTCTTTATCTTACTTGTTTGCTTTTAATTACTCGCAATGATAAAAAAATAACTAAGCTCTAGTACAAAAATTCATTTCTTTGTGTATTATTTCTCTATAGTGTCAGTGTTCACTGTATTTTCAAATATATTGGCGTTATTACGCACCAATTCTTTCTAATTTTGGTCATACGTTTTTCATTACTTGCTATATTACGTGCATAACTAAGCTCTAGCTAACAAATTCTTCCATTTTTCCGTGGCCCTTGACAATGATTATGTTAACTGTATTATCAACTGTGTTGCTGTTGCTTTTTAATATCATTCGAACGCTTTTACTCACTAGCTACGATGAGTATATAACTAGCTTATAATTGAAAAATTCATTTATTTATCTGTTATTTCCGAAAAATGTTATCATTTACTGTATTGTAATAGTACATTTCGATAGAAGTGCACAAAAAGTGATTCTTAGCGAGTGTGACAAGCGAAGCGAGGGTAAGAACTTACACGAGAATTTTTTTGGTCTTGTTACCCAGCGACTCTTCCTAATCATATTCTTACTTTTGATTACTTGCTACAACATAAGTATGACTAGCCTCTAGCTAAAAAATTTGTCATTACTCTGTTATTCCTGAACAGTGTGGCAGGTCAGACATCCAAGCAATAATAATAAGTTTATAAATTTATAAATAAAGTATTCTAGTCTAAAATATAATATTCGAGCTGTTATAAGTTTGTCCGAAAAATAAACAATGTTATTTAAACTTATGAATTATACAATACAACTTTATAAATTTTAATGAATTTGTATAAGCAATCATTAAAAAATAGAATTATTGTGTGTTTTTGTTTAATTTGTGCGTTTAAGTAATTGGAATAATGTATTGCTGTAATACCAGTAAAAACCAAGTTTAATTATAAACTTACGATTTGTTTTATGTTTATGTATTTAGACTTTGATTCATCGGCTGCAGCTTTAGAGGATAAAACCGAAGAGATATCTCCAGAAGAAAATTTTTTCTTGAAAAGAAAAGAAAAGCAAATCGCTAAAAGAAAAATAAAACGGCCTGTTTTCAGTGATGACTCGTCTCCAGAGAAGAAAAAATCCAAAAAAGGTATATTTCAAATAATTTCGAAAATGTCTCGTTGTAATTACTATTCTCAAAGAAATAAGATTTATGTCATTTATTTTGCTCTATAAATTGTTTTTAATCAAAACTTTAAATTACTTTATTTACTAAAAAAACCGCAACGTAACTATTGGAGGCAAAATAAGTTGTACAAACAGCTAGTGCATATGGGATGACGATTGAAGCCATTTCTGGAGGCTTATATTCTTTCTTTAATTGAACATTAAACTTTCAATTGATTTGAATTCAGCAAATAGTTTGATAAAGTAAGCTATGACTTGAGTAGAGTAATTTAGGGTTATTAAAAAATAAGAAAAATTGTATACGCTAACGATTCGATATAGATAATGAACAAACTTAATTTGTTGGCTCGAAAAATTCCTCGCGTTCATAAAAACCAGTACATTAAAGATACGATATTTATATAAATGTTAATTTTTTATGTATATTCATTTTATAATATTTTAAATGTTTACACTTAACCATGTACAAAACTATATTTTTCAGGATCTATTAAGGTATCATGGTCAGATGAAGAAAAACAAGCGGTTTCGAACTACATTAAAGAGTTTGGTTTTCCAAAATCAGTGACAACAAATTTTATTTCTCAAATGAAACAAAAATATCCTATATTAAAAGACAGAGAAACACTCACATTACGAGCTTATATCCATCGATATCATTTCAATAAGAACACTTCACAAAACTGATTCTATAAAGACATTAGTGAGAATAAATACTAATGTAATTAGTATAAGACAAGAAACCAAAATTTTATTTTAATATGGATTAAAGTTATATAAAGTATGAAGATAAAAATTTTATTTTAATATGGATTAAAGTTATATAAAGTATGAAGATATGAAAAAATATATAAATTAAGAAAAAAGTTATAAGAAAAACGTTTCATAATATTAGCTTGATATTTGTTAATAATATTTCAAAAAGATCAAAGAAAAAGACTTGAAATATTATATAAAAAATATAGATACTCGCTGTTTTTTAGTTTATATTAGTTTATAAATTATTTAGACATTTATTGTATTCCGTTGATTAAGCGGATATTTTTTTTTTATATTCTTATATAAAGCCATTACAATAAGAAAGAAAGTATATTTGTTTACTGTATTTGAGTCTTTAATAAAACAATTAAAAATGTTGTACTTTTGATTAAGCGATCACTATTTTTTTTATATTCTTTACTAAACCATGATAGTAAGAAAAGAACATAGGTCCCGAGTTAACTGTATTTTAATTTTTATCAAGACATTCCTTATAATAAATTGCTTCTTAATCCGAATTCTTAGGAAATAAGAATTAATTTGTTTTTTTCTTAATTTAATTAGTCTTATTTTTAGTCTGACAATATTAAAAAGGAAATAAATTCATTTTTTTAAATGATTTCACAAAAATTACGTGATTATCACGAGATGAATTTGTCAAAATCCTCATGTTATTATATGATAATCATGTGATTTTTATAAGTACGGAGAATATTTTTGGATCATCTGGTAAGTAAAAAATTAAGAAAAAAAATTGAAAAAAGGCAACATTTAATGATAACAAGATAATAAGAAATATAAAAGCATATACTGAAAATGATCGTAAAAACTACTTTTTTTTTATTAAAATAACCAAAAGCTTATATAAAATTGTGAATAGAAATATTAACATTTTTTTGCTTTATAAGAGGTAATACAGTTTTATAAACCGAGAATTTCGTTTATTTGGGACGCCGACAATTTTTGTAAGCTTTCACTCAGCTCTATACTGCTGGTAAGGTTTGATACATTTATTGAACCACTTTTCTCCGGTGTTGAACTAATTATGCTGTGTTTATTTTTATCAAGTGAAGAATTTATTGATGATCTCTTTTTTTTGGAGTTGGCAAAATTACATCTTCTTCATCAAATGACTGAACCTTATCAAGGGACTTACTGCGTTTGTTTTTAACCCGTTCCAAGACTATCTTAACTTCTTTTAATTTTGATTTTATTGAAGAACCTGTAACAAAAATGAATAAACGTTAAGAATTAAAAAAAATTCATCTAAAGATTTGCTATGTTTAAAAAAGCATAATAGCAATTACTATATAACATTGCTATTTTTAATATAGAGCTATAAATGCTTACGAAAAAATTAAAAAAATCTATAATAAATGAATACTAGAAGAGTAAAAATACTGTAAATCTTGATTTCATAAACCTACTTAAATGACACATTTAAATATATAGTTGATCGAATACAAAATTAATGATAAGAATTAAAACCTGTAGCAAATAAATGTACTATAAACGACATTTTTGTGATAGCTCATAAAGAACATTGAAAGATGTACAATAAATTTATATTATAACAATTAATAAAACAATTTCGATAATGTATATGTTCGTATGAAAAACTATAAGAAAGTTCGACTTAAGTAATTAAGTTTGCTGTAAATTTTGCGCTTTAAGACAATTAGGAAAAAAATTAAAGACAATTAAAAATGAAGAGGCTTTTTTTGACTTTAAAAAAATACAGTAAACGATCATTAAGTATCGATAATTAATAAAATATCAAGCTAAAGCTTCTTGTTGTATGTTACATAAAATAAAATTAATTTTATGGTATAAGCTAAGAAATCTTATAAATTTGACTAATTCTTATTGCGATTATTAATGGACATTAGAGAACAAAGAAAGTTTTGCTTGGTTGGAAAAATGTCATCTTATTTAAATGAAAGTAACTCAAAGGAATGCTTGAAGGAGAAGCTTGCTTAAAAAATTTACATTATAAAGTTTGATTAGAATTTGTCTTAGAATATCAGTTTTTAAATTGTTAATTTTAAAATTGTATGCAAGAATAGAACAAACTATTTTTTAAAAACTAAAAATATAAATTAGAATAAGATTTCAACAAAAATCTAACTTTTTATTGTGAGGGGACTAGTTTAAGATATATTTTAGTGACCTGGAGAACAAGTTATTCAGAATAGAATTATTAACTCTTTGACAAAAATTTTTTGAATACGGAACTTCATAAATTTATGAAAAGCTTAAAATTTTACTAAAAGCTTGAATACGTAGTAGATTAATTTTATTTGAAAGATTAAAGAGATGCCACTTGAATTTTCAAATGTATTGGAAAAAGTTGTATAAATAATAGCAAAATTAATTCAAAATGTATTATGTATGTTACATCAAGAATAATATTCATTTGAGATACTTGTGTTCAATATATATTTTTATTGTTTGACCTTATGTTTCTCTAAATTTGTCAAATATTTACATACAAATTGTTGTACATTATGATAATTTTAATTAAAACCTGCCACATTAAAACCACAATTATAAATGAATCAATTTAACTTAAATGAAAACATAAATTTTGCTTACACAATTGTATATTACTAATTTTATTAAAAATAATGATATATTATACAACTTTGAGGGTATGCAAGTTAAGAGCAAGGGGACGAGGAAGTTTTCAGCTTGTGAAATTTTTATTTAACGCATGCAAAAGTTATCAGGTCAAGTTGTATGGCAATACGTGTCCCACAGGTTACACTTTTTCTTGCTAAAACTCAGATTTTATCATAGATCAAGACAAAGCTCAAACTAATTTCATTTCTTAGAATATTTAAATTTTGCAAGCTGTGCAGCTCTATCTAAAATGTAAATATTATAAAAATTTAAACTCGTTTCATATTTTAGATTAAGTGCTTTTGTTTTTTATTTTCTATATATTTCATCGGTTCATATTTTACTAGAATACTCAATAAAAATTTATCGGTTCAGAAATTTTAATTAAATTTTGAAATCTATTTCCATTATTTGAAAAGTTATTGATAATTTTATCCTAATTATTGCACAAAGTTATTGAAAATTTGCTAACTTTTTGTTTAAACTTATTATAGGGATCACAAAATTCATTTAATTATTTCTATGGCAGAAAAAATCCTGTTTCAAACTTTAATAGATACTTACAACTAATTAACTGTTGAGATACTTTTTGTAAAGTATATTTATACTTAGTTAAACTGTTTTCAAGTTTGATTTTATTCGCCATTGAATAATCTTTTCCATGTAGTTTTTCTAAAATAATGTTTTTCTTCTCAAAAGATATATTTTGATCTTTATAAATACACAGACCAAAATCTTTAAAGCAACATGTTATACAAGCTGAGGTTAACTTGTACAAATACTCTTGCATATTTTTATACTCTACAGCATAAATTTTAGAATAATCTTTACTATCATGAATATCTGAAAAAAAATATCTTTACTACTTATTTATATTAAAAAACTGAATATAGATTAAGATAATTCATACCTTTAATATCTGTTACAATGTAAGCTGCATATTCTGTGATAAACTTTTTAAGGCTTTTAACGTGAGAAATGTGTTCACGTTGATAAACAGATTTCACTGCTAATTTTAACTTGTTGTCATTCTCACATAAAGTACACAGCATATATTCTGTTATAATATCAGATTCTATTAAATATTTTATCAATTTTCTGTACATCTGTGTGTCTGTTTTCAAACCTTTACAAGTCATATCTTTCAATCCTCTTTGATCTTTTCCATTTATTTTGATATTATTTAAACTCAAATCTTCAATAAAACTCTTATAAAGCAGAATATTTCTCATACATTCTTCATCAATGTCAACCCGTAAACAATATCCTTCAACCTAAAAAATTAAAATGTAATTTAAAAATACAATATAAGCTTAACTGCATTGATAAACCAAGTTTATATCTATATACATTTTAAAAAATGACTGTGTACAGATATTATTAAAAAATGTATCTTTTATGGTAAAATTTAATGAAAAGATCATTATACTAACTGTTTTTAGTTGGAGATTGCTTGATGATGAAAAATCAGTACTCGCATTACTGTTTGTTTTAAAAATGCCACATTTATTTTCTTCACAAGTTTTGCACTGACATTGCGTGTTTCCTTGATTAAAATAATCTGAGCTGTAAAAGCAAGTTAATTCTTCACCTTTTGCTATATTCTTCAAGGTAGAAATACATAGTTCGTTTTTATTGGTAGAAGTATAAGCACAATTAGGATTGCAGTCGTGATTAACCAGAGCTGCAGGACCTAACATAAAAACGTTGCTCTTATTTTTGTTGCTGAGCATTATAGAAAAGTCATTTCCATTTTTTGTTAACTCAATTTGTTCAAAATTATTTAATTTAACAGTTATTCCAACTAATTGCTCGATTTTTGTATTTTTTTTTATAAACTCACTAGCAACAATTTTTATTTGATTATCTGTATGGTTGTATCTAAATGTTTGTTGAATTTCCACTTTTTCATTTACAATGAGTTTCAAATATTTTGTTAGGTGTTCCTTTAAACAATCAACTGAATCAATAATTTCCATTACTTTTGGATCTAAACAAGCTATCAATTTATTAATAATACATGATATCTTGTTATTTTTTGTATATTTGTTTATAACCTCAAGAACAGTGTCTTGATTAAATAGATCGTTGTACGATTGATTTGAACAGAAATTAATTTTACGAACTTTAAATTTCAACTTCGAGTCTAAAATTAACGTTTTAACCAAGTCGTCTAATACTGCAAACTGCAAAAATTTAGATTTACCCAATTTTTCTTTAGAAGACATCGTGAAATCGTGGAAGTCAACTAAATATAAAATACACCTCTAGGACAAAGTGGCAAGTCAGAAATAAGACCGTGCGATTTGATTGAAGCACTGGACGTATTCCGAAATA
>JAPYYQ010006335.1:0-10905 GCA_030522585.1 Anagyrus pseudococci
TATATATATATATATATATGTATATATACACACACACATATATATACATATATATATATATATTGCTATTGGGCACTTTGAGAAGATTTTATTTAATTATTAGGCAGTTTGAGCATTTTCTTGGCAGTTTGGGCATATGCTCAAAGTTTTCGTTATGTAATCGGCAGTTTGGAAAGATGTCCAAACTGCCATATGGTTAATGGTCAGTTTAAAAAGATTTAAAATATCTGAAAAAAAGATTAAAATATGTTGCTTATTAATTCAGCAATGTTTTTTTTAACTTTGACAACTCGAAATTGGTAGTTGCTTTAGTTGAGACATATAAGGTCCACACATTTAGGAAAATAACTCTATTTTACTACATAATAATCTAACCTGATAAAAAACTAATCTGGTTGATATTAATAATAATTTCCAATTAAACTTTAAGTAATGTCTAACAAATATTTTTTAAACTACAAAAATTAAATAATTATTTTAATTTTTGCATAAAAAATGTTTTTTTGTAAACGTTTCTGCAGACATTTTTATAGAAAATTTAGTAATATTTCTGCAGAAAACATCATATTTGTAGAAAAATGTCAAAAAATCTGTAGAACAATTTTTATAATGTCCTAATAAAAAAATTTGTAGCACATTATACACAAGCTTTGATGAAACTTCTGTAAATAGTCTAGTAAAATTGTATTTCTTACAATGTTTAAATTGACAATAATATTGAAATATATAGAAAATATTCTACAGCATATCATGTAAAACTGAATTTTAAGGAACTAAAATTTCATAAAATCGATCTGCAAAATATTCTACACAATATTCTACAGAACATTCTACAGAACATTCTACAGAACTGTCTGCAGAATATTCTACAAATTATTCTACAGAACATTTTGTAGAATATTTTGCAGAATATTCTGCAGAAGATTCTGCAGAAAAAAATATTTTGCAGAATACTTTGCAGAACATTCTAAAAAACATACTGCAAACATGTTTATAACGACATGGTAAAATTTTGAATAGGTGTAATGTAGACCTAATTTTTTAACATAATTATATTTAAATAAATCTTAGAATGCATAGAAAAGAGATATTTATCGTAATAATCACCCTAAAATGACATTTGAAAGAAGACAATTTCATTGCTACCAATAATAGTATATTTCGATACAAGTGCGTAAAAAGTGACTCGTAACGCGTGTGAGGTTTGTCGCCCGAGCGAAGCGAGGGTGACAACTCACACGAGTTAAAAATCACTTTTTCCACGAGTATCAAACGATATTTTTCCTAAATGTGTGTGCAAAGTGTAATTTTGAGCACGCGAGCTCCTCGCTCGCGTGCGCAAAATCACACTTTGTGCACGCAGTTAAGAAAAAATTCTTACTGGATGTCTTGGATCTAAATCAATGATATTCATTTATAGTCTTATTTTCATTCAAAAGCATCGATTAAGTAATATAGAAAATGCCTATATTATAGGCATTACTATATTACTTAATCGTACACTAAGTAAGCCAGAAAGTCTGATTGGTTTTTGTCATTTTATTTATCGTTAAATGATAAAAACAAATCAGATTTTCTGGCTTGCATAGTGTACTATTTCCTAGTATTGACATGTACTATTTCCTTTCCTTCTTAGTTAACTAAATTTATTTAAAATTGAGAGTGAAGAGCCAGCAATAAATAATGGACTGCTAAATTTATTAATCATTTAAACATTCTTTTATTGTATATTTAAATCAATCAGATTAATACAAATAGTTTAGTTTGTGTTATAGATCAAATTGTTTAATTTTTTGTTTGTTTTATTTTTATCATTTAGTTTTCTCTTTTGAATTATTTTCCTTTACGAATAAGACTAAAATTATAACATTTTAAGATGTGTTAAGTACAGTTTATTAAAGTTAATAAAATTTGTATTTTAAATAAGTTATCAATTAACAAATTTATATATTAAAAATAATATATATTGAAAAAATAAATATGTACTGGAGATAATTCACTTCAATTACTGTTTTTGAGATTTTTCCTTGATTTTACTATCGCATGTATAACATTCACACGATCCATTTTCAAAGTAAGTTTCGCTATAAAACCACGAAATTTCTTCCCCTTCTTCAATATCCTGAATAGCTTGAAGGCAGAGTTGATTTTTTTCTTTTAAGTAATACATTCTACAATTAGGTTTACAATTGTGATTAACATAACTTCCAGGTCCAAGCCACAATTGAGATTTCTTAGATTTTGTGCTGTACGTTATCGAAAAATTTAAATTGTTCTTGGTTAAAAAATTCACTTGTTCTTCGCATAAATTAGCAGTTACTCCATTTAAGCAATGGAAAATTGAATTCTTTGTCCAGAATTTTGTAGAACATACTTTTCCTCCATGATAGTTTTCTTTTGAATACCTAAATTAATACATTATAACGTATTAATAATTATAAAAATAATAAAATACAGGAATTATGAGTTTGGTAACTTTTTTAAAGGAATTTAATGTTATAACTCACTTATAGCAAGCTTGAATTTTAAATCCAGAGTCAGACTCCAGTAATCTCAAATACATCATCAACTGATTTTTCAACAAACATGATAATTTTTCTGACGTCCTTATGATTTTCTTTACAGAATGCAATAAAGTCGTCGTTGTTTCAATCAAGGTTTTTTCTTTGTCTAAAAATTTTTTAATTTCTGTTTTCACAATATTTTCAAAATCTTTGTTTTTTGTCAGAGGTTGCCAAATCTTTTTATTTGTTTTATGACTCATGAATGGTAAACAGTGTAAGTCAATGACTATATAGGTAGAAATGTCATCTGCAATACTGAGTCTTTCAGCAAAGTTATAATTATCTAAATCACTAATAAAACAGTTTTATGCTGTAATAGAAATGTAAGGCACATGAAAAATTTAAAATCAAAATTAAAACCTCTCAGTATTCTCATTTTTTGAAAACTGCAAGTTGCTCGATAAATTACAAAAATCTTCAATCTCGATGGCGTTGCTTGGCAGTAGAGTGCAGTTGTCCTTTGTACGTAAAATCATCCTATGAAGATCTCTGTAAACTATATATTTAAATGTTATAAGCAATAAATAATACAAATACTTTTTTAAACTAACTGAAATTAACAGAGATTTTAAAATGTGTAGAAATTTTAGTTTAAAATTCAAATTGTAAATATTGTTGGCTTAAAAAATTTGTTTCTTACTTAATTATATTATAAATGTTTTAATTCTTTGATGTCTTATTATATATTATTTGAAAACTATTATTCAAACTCAAATGTCATGAAAATACACTTGTCTACAAAGAGTTTACCTTCATAAAATATATTTTCAGCATCTTCAAAACTGCAGCTCTGATGAAAAGTGTTAAATAAATCAACGTTGTGTTTCCTAAAGAAACTGTAGATTTCTTTTGATTTTTCTCTTATAAGATACCTATATTTTTGTAATATCTCTAAATGTACGTAGTGCTCAGCTTTTACACTGTCTGCATAAATAGTTTGTAGTATATTCTTTTTTGTTTGATCAGGTACTCGAATGGTATTTAAATAGATACTCATGTCTCTTCTATTTTTATTACTAATTGACAAAATAATTAATTTTTTAAGCAATGAAACTGATAAATTAGTATCATCTAAAAAATATTTTAAAAAATTTTAAAATAAAATGTACTTAATAGAATTAATACTAAATAAAAAATAAAATAATTATAATCTATTTACATTTTACACAATCAAATTGAATCATATCTTTCATAATTATATGATTCTCTGGCGCTGAAAATTTATAAATAATAGGATATTTACAATTAAGAAATATTATACACATTATAGATTATAGGCATTATAGTTCAGGTGTATTAGTGCGCGGTACTTAAAAGTATAAAATATCTTCTCACCTATGTACTCTATACTATAATTAATTTTACGAGAAGGTTGAAGAACTGCATCTGTGGTTTCTTTTGATTCAAGTAACTTTTTACAAATATTTTCTCTTATTTCTGGAGTTATTGACTCATTTCCACAAAAGATTTCGTTTCTTTCAGAATCAGACTGTTTATTTTTTATTTGGCACAATGTAGATTTGGCCCATTCTAGGTATTTATTATTTATTGATAAAATTTGCATTCTATCCTGTTCTGTAAATCCTTTGAAATCTACTGGTTCATCTTCAATGAACGTTGATTGCTTTGCCTGATTGAATAAACCTTTTAAATTGTCACAAATTTCTATCCTATTGAAGGAGAGAGCATTATTTAATTTTTTTATCATCCAAGTTTGAATTTCTTGATTATCGCTTAAATTATATAATTTATTTAAAATTCTTTTTTTGCAATTTAAAGGAATCGTGTTGTTGGAATTATGCATATAGTTGCATGTTTCTTTTAAAGCCAGTTGCATCATGCAAGAGCATAATTCCTCTTTATAATACAACCAATCTTTCAATTTTGGCGCAATCAACACTTCTAAATTATTAAAGTTAAATTCTGAAATAAATGAATTAAAATGTAATAAAACATAGTAAGAAGTAATTACTTAGTAAAAATAAAATGTAAAAATTAATAATTTTATAAAAAATATTGAATATAATATTTTTCATGTTTCTAGAATTATTGAAGAAAACTACAATATTGTTTAATATTTTTGTATACTTACCTAACAAATCATTGACAATTCGTTCAGAGTAGCAATCTATAAAATATTGCACTTGATTGATATAGTGCTTTCTATGACCATGTTTTGGAAAAATGTTATGTGACAATTTTTCAATGTCACTTATGGAAAGAATCAATTTTTTTTCTTGATCAACTTTTACATCATTTTGTGCCATAAATACAATCATAGTTTGATAGTCCTTACTACTCCACTCTAAACCAACTCTACGTTTATATTTTTCCATTGTTTTAGTAAATTTGTATTACTTATTTGTTTTAAAAATGCAGGCTACCCGTTATGGATAGAATTAATGTAATTAAGAGTAAGTCAGTTACGTTTACAATTATTTATATATTATATACAAAATACATGTGTAAAAGTTAAAGTTCGGTACATATGTAAATAAAAAGCCCCCTTATACCCAACAAACACTTTTTTCTTAAGTTCATTTGGAAGAAACACAGAGCACCAGTATCCCTCAATGTACACGTATTCCTTGTACGTATAGATCTACTTACTGTGCTATTTTCTATTCCTCCGAGCTGGGCCATATGCCTTTTCATTCCTATTTCTCCGTTCGTCTTTTGTTTGCTCAAAACTGCTTTAAAAATGCACGTATTCCAAAATTATCTTTTGCGAAAACTATTTCGGAACGTTCCGGAATAAAGAAAACATAACCCATAATGCATTATCGAATACAAAATTGACGATTTATAGGTTATGTTTATTAAGCTTTTATATTTCGGAACGTTCCGAAGTAGTTTACGCAAAAGTTAATTTCGGAATACGTGCATTGTTAAAGTAGTATTGAGCAAACAAAAGACGAACGGAGAAATAGGAATGGAAAGGCATATGGCCCAGCACGGAGGAATAGAAAATAGCACAGTAAGTAGATTTATACGTACAAGGAATACGTGTGTATTGAGGGATACTGGTGCTATGTGTTGTTCATCTGAAAGACATCTTGTAGATGTCTTTCTGCGCTTAAGAAGTGTAAAACATTTCTTCCAAATGAACTTAAGAAAAAAGTGTTTGTTGGGTATAAGGGGGCTTTTTATTTACATATGTACCGAACTTTAACTTTTACACATGTAGTAACTGATTTACTCTTAATTACATCTCTGGTTTTTATAAACTTTACATTTAAAATTATTTTAAAATTTATTTGAAAATTGTAAAAATGGACAATCATATAAAAAGTTTACCAAAAGTTCCATTGCAACACCTTGAGAATGCTCAATATACCAAAAATACTGTGAATATCAATGCTGAAGGAAGTAAGTAAAACAACTATTTATTTCAAAAGACGTAGAAATAATAAATAAACAAAAAATTATTAAACTATTTTTAAATTCTAATTAGATTCGTTTTTAACCTTTTAATTACATTAACTTAAGTGCATGGCAATATAAAAATTTGTTAGATAGTTCTTTTTGAAATAATCATTAATTTTTTGAAATTATTTAGAGTAACTTTTAAATTTTCTTTATGGAAAGAATATCTATGTTATGATTTATAAATTATGTACAACACATACATCATTTATTTTATTAATAAATTAAATAAAAGAACTTGTTACCTTACTCGAAGTAAAAACTAAAGTAACATTCATTTGGTTTCTTTCATTCAAGATATGTTTTTACAGTACGTATTAAAATACATAATTGATTAGAAAAAGTTTTAAATGCTATTACCAATATATTTGAATTATTAAAATTTGATAATTTAAATTTGAGTCTAATAAAACAATTTTATATATTTCAGCAATGAAATAAATAATTGGTTAACTAATGAACCTTGTAAATACAATTTTAATTTTTCTTCTTCGCATGTAACTATTATTTGGAAGGAAAAATCAATGTCAGAGTTTGTCTATTTTATTATAATTAAAAAAGCAATAGTTTTCTTTTTAGATTAATGTCATTGTAAAAGTGTTTTTTTTATGCGTTCACTGCAGTTTAGGTCTATATCATAAGATTAAAATCAATTATAATATTTGTAAGACATAATTTGAATTAAAAAATTTTCTTATTTTAGAATGTTCAGACATGTGCCAAAAAGCTACATCTGTTGATAAAAAAGAGACTGAAAAAAAAATCTCAAGGTCTTCAAAAAAAAAATATATTGATGGAATTCTCAGCAGTGATAAAGTTAACGATGAATCTCCTTTAAAGAAGGCAAAGTTGCGTAATAGGAGAAATTTAACACCTAGATTATCTGATCAAAATTTACTTCAAAAGATTGATGTAAGTTTTTGTTTATTTGTAATTTATAAGAATTGTTTATGCATAAGTAATGGTTGCTTTTCTATGAATTTTTTTAAGATACTTTATTAACTATTAAATTATTTTTTATTTTTAGATAACCGAGAATGACAAAAAACTTTTTTAAATCATTGGTTGCATTGTGAAAATTTCATTAAACTTTATAATCAGCACTTTTAATATCAAACATTTTAATTTCAGGTAAATGATACTGGCTGTGATAATTGTACTGATAGAAGTGATACTAAGCAAAAAAATACTCATAAAGGTAGTTCTGATAGTTATGATACTAATCAAGATGATACCGATAAAGATAGTTACAAGGAAAATGATAATGAGAAAGATGATCACAATAGATCTATTTATGATCTTACGCTTGATTTTGAAATAAGTATGATTGAATTAAAAAATAAAGAGAAAGAAATTGACAAATTGCATACAAAATTAGATTTACTTCAAAAAGAAAAAAAAAGTCAAGAAAATCAGTTACAGAATTTACGCAGCAATGCAGAAGACTTAAAAAAGGAAATCAAAGCATTAACTATACGATTACAAAATTTATCTGAAGAAAATGAATTATTGAAAAATAAGTATATTTCTGACTCTGATAATTGTAATCAAAATCTCAGTTCTGCAATTAAAGCAGGTATTCCATTGTTTTTTTTCATTTTTATAGAATATATTGGAAATTTTTTTCTTTATTTAATTTGTTTAGAGCTCTATACATATATTTTGTAATATTTTTCTTTTATTATTCATATGTGAATCTAAAAGTAGCTGTTTTTTAAAACTTTTTTCCTATGTTTAAAATGTTCACTATTAATGGTGAAATTGAAAATAAATTTGTCTTTTTGTGTTCACTTTTTATTTTATAAAGAGTAGTAGGAGTTAATCGACCTTAAGAGGCCAACAAATTTCTATCGCAATAACTTTCAGCCAAACTCTTCAGGCTAAGTGAATTACCAAAGGTGAATTTTACGCGAAAATATTAATTCCACACAAAAATAATTTTATTAATTTTTAGACTTGATGCAACTGCAAGTCATTTTATCTAGATGTTTAGATAATTATAAAATAATTACTTCAGAAAAGTCAACTATGTCTCGAAGTAAAAGGCGCAAACAAGAAACCGAAAAGAACAATCAAACTACAGTAGAACAATTAACAAGTACTTTGAGTGATTCAGATGTTGAAGAAAATAATAGTAAATCACAGGTAACAAATTACTCTGTATACTATGTTTTGTTTGTAAATTTTATTTCTTAAGTCACTATTCGTAACAACATTTAATTTTGCGTAATCTGAAATACGAGTTTTCAGTATTTACGTTGAAGTACCTAATGTAAGTTTCATACTGTTAATTACGTATCACTAAATTTATATTAATAGGAAATTTAAGATAAATGGATAACTAATGTAACGCTTTATCATAATAAAAGATGATTCTTGCTTTTTAATTCAAGTTCAAATAAAACAATTTAATAATACGGCTATCGACGAATATCATTGAATAATATCAAATATTTATTTTTTTTAGTCATTACACTGCAGCGTTAAACCACATAAAAAAAGTTCAAAAAAGTTTAATACGACTGATGATAATCTTACACAAGAAGATGAATATGTGATTAACAAAGATGTCATAAAAAAGTGTCGTCATGACGAAGCTAACCACCTAGCTCACGATTTGCTTAGAGAACTTTTCACAGAGGAAGAACTAGCAATGAGTAGCGCTAGTGGCAAAAAAGTAAATGCTAATAAAAATTTAATCATTCGACCTGCCTTAAATCCTCTGAAAGTCAAAGCTATTAAAGGTAAAGATGTTTTAAATGTTATAATTAAACCCTTTATACCTAAACTATCAATATCATCGCAAGATATTTTTTTCACTTTTTCTACATTTTCAAGATAGATAAGGAAATTTAGTTAAACAAATTTACCGTAACAAAAGGTGATTTTTTAAAATCATTTTTTTACAGCCAACAACAAGGCATTGTTGTGTTTCCATTAAGCTATTAAGATTTAGAAATTATTCAATAGATTATTTCTTAAAAATATATTTATTTATGTTTTGTGAGTGTAATACTAAATTCGAAAAAGTTCAATGGTTTTGCTTTATGCTACCTCCACGTGTTATTGATTATATTATATTTATTTTTCTCCTCTTTTTATTATTTTAACGTTAATACTTCTGTTTGTATGCTCTAATCAATTCAGAATTGTTCTTAGTAACTCTGTATTTCTTTAAATATGATATTATTTTTGTTTATGCGACAAGATTTTTTCCACAAGTACCATATTTTCAATTAATTTACTAATTTGTAGGTTTTTTCAACGTAGGTAGTTTAGGGGGATATCTTACTATTATTATCATCACAATAGGAAACTCTTGACTATATTTACTATTATTTATTCATTATTATTATTATTATTTATTTATATTTACTATATTCTTTTCAGATTACACCATCAGTATATTTAAAAATGATACCGAAACAAAGTCTTTAATTCACCGCGAAATACGAAAAGCTTGTGAGAGAGGCTCCAAGGCTATGAAGAGGAAAAAAAATTGACAGATTTTTTTTTCATTGGATTAAAAATTTAGAAAACCAATAATACTTTAAAAAAAAATTTCTTAAACTGTAAAACACTTCTTTTATTTAAATTTATATTTTTTTGTACATTGATCAATAAAAGATATCTGTAAACATTTTTGTAAGCAGAAATGTTGAAAAAGAATTGTAAATTTTACTTCTTATTAATGCAAGCTTAGATAGACGTGAAACTTAAAAATGTTTGTATTTGTTTAAATTCTAATTTTTTGTCAAATTAGTTAGGATATTCCATAATAACATTGGAATTTAGATAAGGCGCAGATACTTTTATTAAACTGGCCTAAGAAAATAGTTAAATAGACTGAAGTCTAAAATCCTCCTTGTAAACGGATTTTAAATTAACTGGGTCGTATTTGAACAAGTTAAAAACTTAAACATTTTTCCATTACTTTTACGTTCCAAGATAAATCCCAAAATTGACAAATTTTTTCCCTAAAACTATTTTTATTTTGCTTTGCTTCAAGAAAAAGAGTAAACAAGGTAAAATGTATAGTAATCAATATTTGTTGTTGATCTTACGAATATATATATATATATATATATATATATATATATTAACGAAAAGACATTTGTATTAATCTAAGAAGTACTAACAACGTAGTATCTACGCAAACAATAATGGCTCGTTATTTTAAAAAAATTTATGGCTCGTCCCGTACCTGAATCAACGAAATCGATTCATAGTTACGTTTTCATTAGAAAATATCGATAAAATACAGAGGCAAGTAGGCATAAGGATTGCATTTTTGCAGAGTCAGGACATGCAAAAAATAAACAGAAAAAAATTTAATTTAAAATTTCACATTTTTGCTAAATGCCAAAAACGAAAAAAAAATTACAGAAATCACGGACCACAAATGCGAAAGGTACTTGATATTCGATCATCCAAATTTTTGACTAGTTATTTGAAGCTTAATCAGTGAGATCAATCGATAGTGTTCTACTCTTTCGGAATTACTGATTAAGTCAGACAGAAAGCTACCTTGGGCACAGTCAAGAGGTGCTAGATGTTAAATTTTCTTGGTAGTTTAACTTTTATCTGTAAGGTTTCCAACTAAAGCGAAATAAAAATATGTATAATAATACAGCATACAAAATGATACTAACTGTCTAGACTTTAATTTTTTTTAGTAGCCGAAAATATTTATTAGTCAATTATCTTAAACCTTGAAAAGTAAGATTATTTTTTAATTGTATACCGAAAAGTACTGATAGTGTTAAATGGAGTTAAACTTTTACTTTGCTTAAATACTAGAAGCTCGATTTAAGTTACAGTTTGTGGATACCATAAATCTTTTCCTATACATTCTTCAATTGGTTGTATGGAGTAAAAGATATAAGGTTTCCCAGGCAAACTAAATCAACCGAAC
>JAPYYQ010006375.1:0-10678 GCA_030522585.1 Anagyrus pseudococci
AACAAATATAAAGAGAAACACAATTTCTCAGGGAACAAGGGGTCGCAAGACCCATAGGAAGAACGAAGCTCTACAAGAATAAGTACTGTACTCGTTTTTCAATTGTTTGTTTTACTAAACTACATCAGTACAGTACTTATTCTTGTAGAGCTTCGTTCTTACCGTGGGTCCAATGATCCATTTATCCCCCCCCGGTTTTTTTCATTTCATTTATTTCATTTAATTTTATTTTTTATTAAATTATTTATTAAGATTTTGATATAATTTGATTATCAAATTTGAAATCGGCACTGTAAAAAATCATTAAAATGTTACGCATCTCTTTGTTATATATATTTAATAATTTATTTATTTATTAAATAATTTATTTGTCCGATTAGTTATTAAAATTATGGTTTAAAAAAACAAGTTAATTAAAACATTTTATTGTAGGCAGAAGACTTTATGTAGACAGTAAGAGTAACGATAGTTAAAGATCTCAGTAGCCCTGTGGTAAAATGCTTGGCTACTAACGGTGCGGTCGGGGTTCAAATACCGATGGAATCTGTTTTTTTTAAGCTAGCGTTACATAAAAATCTGTCGGTTTTAAAATTCCAGACCCCCCAACACGCGACATAAAGAACTTCATTCTAAAAAAAATTACACGACACATCTATTTTGGAAGAAATTATTGTCTGTGTTGCAGTTATTGAGGAACAGAAAAGAGATTCACGATATAAGTTGGTATACGTAAAAGAGGATTATAAGTTTCTAAACGCAGATTTAGTTGGTCCAACAATAAGTGTTGAAATCCCTACTCATTGCCCTAGAGCCGTACGAAGCGCAACTATCGGTAGCAGGAGACGTAGACACCGTCATCGGCGACCTGCATCACCAGGTGTGCCTACTCGATGCCACACAGAACCGTAGAAAGCAGAACTACCTGTAGCGGTCGATCTAGACACAGTCATAGGCGACCTGCATCACAAGGTATGCTTACTCGATGCCACAGAGCCGTAGGAAACGAAACTATCTGTAGCAGTCGACCTAAACACTGCCATCGGCGACCTGCACCACCAGGTGTGCCTACTCGATGTCAGAGACCAATAGGAAGCGAAACTTCCTATGGCGGTGGACCTGGACTCCGTCATTGGCGATCTGCATCACCATGTGTGCCTACTCTATACCACAGAGCCGAAAGACGCAAAATTTCCTGTGGCGGTCGATCTGGACTCCGTCATTGGCGACCTGCATTACCAGGTGTGTCTACTCGTTGTCATAGAGCCGTAGGAAGCGAAACTTTCTGTGGCGGTCGCCCTGGACACCTTCATCGGCGACCTGCATTACTAGGTGTGCCTACTCGATGCCACAGAGCCGTAGGAAGCGAAACTTCCTGTGGCAGTGGACCTGTACACTGAAATCGGCGACCTGCATTACCATGTGTTCCTACTCGATGCCGCAAAGCCATGAAAAGCGAAACTTTCTGTAGCGGTCGACCCAGACACCGTCATCAGCGACCTTACTCACCAGGCGTGCTTACACGATGCCACACAACCGTAGGAAGCGAAACTTTCTGTGGTGGTCGACCTGGACACCGCCATCGGCGACCTGCATCACCAGGTGTGCCTACGCGATGCCGCAAAGCCGTAGGAAGCGAAACTTCCTATGGCGGTCGACCTAGACCCGGTCATCGGCGACCTGCATCACCACATGTCCCTACTCGATGCCGCCATCGATAACCTGGGCCACTTGGTACGCGTTTACCGACTAGGTACGCCATTACCCATCAGGTAAGCCGCTAGCACGTGTACAGATGATAATCAGGATTGAGCCAGATAACGTTGAAAATTTCAACGGCCATGGCAGTGGCAGCGCTGTACCAACCAATAAACAAATAAACAGTAAACAGTGACCGTCAATGTTTACTGTTTAATTTATTTGTTTATTAGTTGGTACAGCGCTGCGACTGCCATGGCCATTGAAATTTTCAACGTTATCTGGCTCAACCCTCAGCGAAACTTCCTGTGGCGGTCAAACTGGACACCGTCATCGGCGACCTGAGCCACTAGGTACTCCAGGTGTGTCGTCTACGGTATTTAATAAAAAAATTATCCGGGACCGACCTTCTAGAGGGAGAACGTCTGCGTGAAAAATAGGCTGGAAATAGTAAAGGAGGTATGAAGTCACGGCTTGCGGACGCCGGACGCCGGACAATCTAAGTTTTCAATATATGTAGAGATGTCAAGACCATTATTTATTTTGAGCAAAGTGTTAAATCAAATGTGAATACAAGTATTTTATTTTTAATTGAAATTATTTTTACAAAAATTTCAAAATATTTGAAATCTATTTAAGTTGTTTTTTTTTCTAAAACAGGGTATATTTGGTACGTAAAAAAAAGTTTTGTCGGAAAAATAGTAAATAAACATAGAGCCTTAAAAATTAAATTGATTCTTGATAAATGTATTTTAAAGCAATTACTTGGCTAATATCCCATCTTCAATAAAATGTAGAAAATGTAGCACAATACCCTATTTTAAACTATAATCATGTACAATAAAAATTTAAAGAGCTTGATGTATGTTTAGGAAAAAATAAAATACACAGACAAGAATTGATTCAACATTTAAGATTTATTTTGGGCAACATTTGGTAATCTGTACTCATTTATGTTACTTGATACAGATCAAATTCGGGTCTAGCAATTTAACATTGATATTTTTACCATTTCGTATTCGTACGTGGTCGTGTGTGCTATAATTCGTTCTTTTGTACAATTTTGGTTAACGCCAAGTTAATCAACCTTATCCGCCGTCCCTTTTTTAGAATATGCAGCTAAACCGCACCGTCCAGCGACGCGTGCTACTTGGAATGAAATTAATTGTCACAATGCAGACAAGAACATATTTGTAGAGAGACAAATTCATGAAAGTTGCCATTTGCTTTTCAACCACAATTATTTTCTTCATAAAATATTTTGTAGGAGAATTATCTACTTTTTGACAACTTTACAGTATTCAGTGAATTAAATTAAAAGACAAATGTTTTCTTAATCTTTTAATTCATAGTAATCTTTTGGCCAAACGTATTTTTAATTATTATACTCATCAAAGTTACAAAGGCTTACACAGAATATAAATATAAGATATTAAACAAACTTTACATCGATAGGGTTTATATATGTACATAAAAAATAGACGATTCACACATGTATACGTAAAAAAGTAAACAAAGTCGAAAGCAAACAACAATACAATAGTAAAATTAAAAACCCTTGTATGTACACGCATATAAAATAAAAATTGCCTAATGTTTTGTAGAATTTTAAAAATTTTACAGTTCATGAAGGAATCGCGTTTTTTATGAAATGCAACTTTTGTAAAGAATCCGAAAGAATCAGAAGATTCACCATCCATACACATACATCCCATTTTGTTTACTTTCGAATCGTTTTTTTCGAAAGCTGTCAAATAAAAAAGATAAAGCTATTGTTTACAAGCTTTATATTATTTTTACGTTTAAATTTTGACAAATAGTTATTAGTAGTAATGGCTTTTTGTGCCTGTATTGCTTCGGTTAATTCCATATATTATAAGACTTTTACATGTTCCCAAGGAATTGCATGCCACATCTTATTGTATAAAAGCCGGCCCCGTCGATTCTTCCGGATCCAATCAAATTTTCCAAATTTTTATTTCACTCGCATTCACAAGACAGATTGTGGGTGATAATCGGGACGATTGTATAGGACCGCAGTGAACGCAAGAAACAAGGCGAGAATTGCAGGCTCGCAATATATTGTAATTTTAATAATGCTCCTTTAAATTTTCATTATCAGACACGTCGTAGCTGTACATACTTCAACTTTTTGATATTCTTAAAGATTACAATCTTTTTTAATGTTATTAAAAATGAAATCTGTTTTAGATGTACTCGCTCACACGCACAAACCTATCCAAACGTACGCACATACACACGCATATATATGTATGTAAGTTTATTCTCAAAAAATTGAATTTATTAGTGCCTGAAATCAAATTTCAGTAGTTGTGCATTTTATGTAGAATTTTATAATATTATAATACGATGTTATAATACGATAAAATAGAAATCTAGTCATTTTGAGAAAATGACTATATATTAACAAGATAATAAAGAAAAAGCGTTTTAACCCTTTCCGTCCCAGTGTTACTCTCATGTCACAAAACATTAGAAATTACGTATAAATTATTCCAAACAATATTTTTTTACGTACGATGGCTTAAATGAAAGATTATAGCGTCTACTTATCGGATTTATACAGATACTAGATTAAATATTCTCTTAAAAATGAAAATCCAGAAAATGGATAGTTGTTTAAGCCTTATTATTATGTTTATGAAATAAATATTGATTTAATAATTATTTTTATTTTATTTATTTATTCAAAAAATATCTTCTTTCAGGCCCAATTTACATAAGAGTAAAATTCTATTTTTACTATTTCTGACAAGGGAAAACTATTTTCTACTATTGTTCATTCTTAGTTACGATATTCTAAGTATATTACTAGAGAAAAAAAATTTTTATTAACAAATTCGTAATTTGGGCCGGAAAGGGTTAAAACCGGTTAAAATATAATTTTATTGAGTTGCGTTAGAAAACCTATACTATTCATAAAAATAAGTATTTAACCAAGCATTACAACAAGTTTTATTATTGAATTTTGACATTTTTATTATCTAGTTTTATATTGTTTTTTCTAACGTTAGAATTAAAATTCATTGTTACTTTATTGTCTTACCTTGTAATCAATCACTACCAGAAGTTTGTAGAACACGATTATTATGGATCATATTTTCAGTGGCCTAGCGGACAATAATCTTATAATAATACTCTAGATTTTTATGTAGGTAATAATCCATTTTTCGAGAACAAACCATGTATGTACATACATATATATATATATATATATATATAAAATCTTGTAATGGCTCGGTGTAAATTGCTGTAACAAAAATATAAATCGTGCGCTAATATTCTGACGTTTAAAAAGATTTTTCCTTTCGTAATTTGTTCACCTTTAATTATCCTTTTACATTTCTACACATTTTCAGACTATGCTTTCTTAAAGAATAATGATTACATTCCATGTTTTTTCTAACGATTGTCTATACATTAATATAATTAAGGTGGTCCGTATAGTTTATTAATTTTTTCAATAAATTATTTATTATCGCTTTCAGAATTTTATATGTAACGAATAATGTTAATAATAAATTCTAAATTTATTAATCCACTTGTTTAAAATACAGGAGATTTTTGTTTGTTGAATACAAAAAAGTACAGTATAATGTTCGATTGTACAAAATATTCACAATTTTACACATTTGTAATAGATTCAAAAGTAAAATTAAATGCTATTTAAATGTGTAGAAATTATTAACATACCCTTTGAATACAAATCATCAAAGGAACTTGACTTACACCTTAAAATCTAATTAGAAGATAATATTCATTATTGTTAATAATAATAATAATAATAATAATAATAATAATAATAATAATAATAATAATAATAATAATAATAATAATAATAATAATAATAATCATTGAACAGCGAGACTTGACCAGGCAATAATTTAAAAGAAAATCGTATCGTAATTTACGTAAGTCACAATTGTCATTCGCGTTACCAGCGCGCTTGTATAATAAACGCTGAATATTGTAAATTGTCATCTTTAATGACTATTATTATTACATATACAAACGTTGTTGGAAAAGGAGGGGGTTTGGAACGAGGGAGGAAAATAGAGAAATCTCCAAAATTTTGAATTACTAATATTATATTATGCTTTTTCTCGACATTTATAAAGTTTGATTATTATTATTTATAATACACTTGTGTCATCGTCAGTGCTTCAAATTTATTGAATTCATAGATTGCTCCTTCGTCCAGCGAAGGTTTTATTCATCGTTTCACTTAACATACTCAATTTGATTTATTTTATTTTTTTTATTTTTATTATTTTTTTATTTATACATTTGATTTTTATTGTATCATTTACACCTATAGTTACTTGCTGTCCCTCGCTCTTTTGCATAGTTTATGTGAACCTTTTTTTATAAATTTAAATATAACTGGTTCCAATTTAATACAGAAATACAGTAATTATCACTACTGGAGATCCTTACTAGGCTTCTTTCTATTGTTCTTTTTAGTATTTTACAGAATTTTACGTGTATATGAATCAAACTCGAACCCTTCTAGAAATATTAACATAAGTATTGATTTTTCTTACTTTGACTATCTTCATTTAAGGTACCGATTCTTGCTGTTTTCTATTTATATATTTTGAAACCTGACAAATACGGAGAGATCTGAAAATGTATGGAAATGGTAGATAATACAAGAGCGCATCTAATGAAACTTGGTAATTGATCAATATAATTGAATATTAATGAAAATTTGATTTGTCAAGTTTCGAGATAGCTGAGGTGCGCAACAGCTGATTGTAACAATTGATTAGAATTTTCATAAAAATTGTAGCGTGCAACGTCATCGTCTTTAACGTTGTCATCATCATCATCATCATCATCATCATCATCATTATCATCATCATGAACAACAGCAGCAAATATCAACAGACCAACACTTTAGGGTTCTCGAAATTTGGCTCGCACTGAACGTAACAAAATCTTCTCGATATGTGCATCAGCTTGAGATTGGATAAAGTAAAAAGAATAAAATTGCCAAACTGTAGCAATGAAATAATTCGAGTCGTGGGGGTGCCGGAGGGTGGGCCTCGAGCTCCGATCCAGGCTTCCTTAGGCTCCATAGCCTTATTCACTTGACAAAGAGATCCTTGAGCGAGGAGCAGATGGAGGGCTCGCATTGAGCGTCCGACTGCTGCTCATCCTTGGTCGAGGTGCCGGGCGTCGGGGGACTAGCGCTCGAGTTTACCTGGCTCGTACTGCTGCCAGCGGAGAACCAGCTATTGGAACGAGCCGGTTTTCCTGGCGATAATATTCCACTTGCTTTGACAGCGACGCCCTCCTGAGATCCAGCCTCTTGTTCGCCACCTCCGACGCTGCTGCGCAGAAATTCTTCGATCGCGTTGCCCAACACCTGCATTAACAATTGCGCATACATACATGTGCAAAATAAAAGTATCTTATACAGTCTATATAATAGAGATGTCTGGTAATTTGTCATGTATAGTGTAAAGTAGATAAGATTTAGCTAAAGGCGATTCGTACCTGGGCGTCGACTTTGGTGCCGCTGCTGCCGTCCCAGACCACTTTGTTGCGAGCCTCGTCTTTTGTCGGCGAAGTCTTGCCAAGCGTATCTCTGACTGCCTTGACCACTCGGGACTTTTCAAATTTAAAGCTTAAAGTGGACGAGGCCGAGTCGGCGAGGCCGACTGTACCAGCTGTCCCGTTACGCTGCTTTTTGGCCATCGGCTGATGTCGCTTGGTGAACCAGGACGATGCCGAGATTATCCCCGTACCGGTCGAGCTGTTCTTAGCCAGTCCGCTTCCAGTTGCACTTGATTGCTTGCCCTCGCTCTCGCAACCATGTAGTATCGATACATCGAAGCTGTTGGACCGGCTACTCTTCAGCCTGTGTACATATATAACATACACGTATAGATATACGTTTGGCACTTGTGTGTATGTGCGTGTGTGTGTGTACATACATCATCGTTACAAACGAAATCGAACAAATGAAAAGATCTTTTGACAAACAGTAGAGTAACTCGCAATTTATGGTGAAGAGACAGTTTAATCATGCCGCGAAAACTAATACAACTTAAGAGAATAAAATTTTCATCTAACAAAAAAACACCATATAAGGCTTTAGAATAATCGAAAATTTTTATAAAACTTGTAACTAATTCTTTACATACTAATGAGTATATTAACGTAGTTTAAATCAAATTCCCTTCTACCACTTTAAATAATAAATTTTTGAATGATAAACCATGCCAAATGAAAAACCATTTAGACCCTAACGCTGCCTTGTTTTTATGATACGCCCCCACAAAGTTTTAAAATTTTGCATTATATTTAATGTATAGTGTATTATTATTAGGATTTATCTTGTTCCGAAGAGTCTTAAAATATTATAATTTTCTAAGATATGCATCTTTTGATTCCACTAAAGATGGTGAACAAATCATTTTTGTAATTTTCATTTACAAAAATGAATCTTTCTCCCAAAATGTTGACGGTTATTCTTTTTTTTGGTTTTTTTAAATACATTATTATTTATTAATTTATATAAATTTTCAACATTTTTCTCAGAAGTTTATGAAATTTTGTTTGAAAATACTCCTAAATGATATGATGTCTTGTATCAATAATTTCATATAATAAGAAACTAACACACTAGAATTGTAAACTATCAGGCATAATAATTATGACCAATACAAGAATTGATACAACATGTTGAACACGATATTTTTTGATTTGTAATTGTTAGATCTTACTAGTGTATATCCTTGCTTCCTGCGAAACTCAGTAGTTTTCACAGTATCCTTGAAAAAGTACTTCATTTCAGATTACCAAGAAAACCTCTATGTTTTAATGGTTACCGCGAAAACAAATACATTTCGCAATCTTACCGCGAAGTACTATTTTGCTAATGATCGAAAAGACATCCATTTCGAGCGTTTACCTTAAAATCTAATCTAATGTATTTAAAAACAGTATATTACAAAGACGCTGGAAATGAATGTCTTGGCGGTAAATAGCGAAATAGATTTCTCTTTGCGGTGAGATCTGAAATGTATGTTTCTTTGTGGTAAAATTGATGAGGCACTCGTGGTAAAAATACACGCGAGTTTTCGTAGTAGCAACATTGATAGCAATTGTTTTCATTGAGAGTTTAAAAAAATTTATCTTCATAGGGAGCAACGGTATACATGATGGAAATTGTATAATTATGATTCTTTTATTTTTGATTGAGATAGAACAGATAAAATTGAGAAAGTTATTAGGTATTTGAGGCAAGATCAGCGACAATTGCTAGTGAACATCTAAAAGAGTTTGAATGAAAATCTTCATTCCAGGTACCGATTCAGCCTCCTAATTCAAGTGAGAATTAAAATGAGTTATCCGAGAGAGTTTTCACCTTGTAAAAGTAAAATAGAGTTTACTATAAGAAGGTAAAGCAAAAGATAAGTGTGGGGATAGAGGTAGGGAATAACTAGTGCAAAAACTGTTTACCGCATAGCTCACCTATTCCTCTTCTGCTCGACCGTCTTGGTGGAGGCTGCGGCGGCAGAGACGACATTGGCGGAAGTGGAAGAAGAGTTCAAGGTTGTGGCAGTATTGGATTGCCTGGCATCCTTCTCGTCATCTCGGCCGCATCTGTCGATCTCCGTGGCGGAGGATGTGAGCGAACTGAGGATCGATATGAGATCGGTGTTGGTGCAGACGATGCCCGAAGAACAAGAAGCCGAAGTTGTGCCGGGTATCGGTGCTGGGACGATAGTGCGGGGTGGGATCGGGGGCGGGACCAATGGTCCAAGTCGGGAGGGCATCTCGGATGCACGCCGACGAGCCACCGGACCAGCCTGTATAGTTGCTGGTATCGTCGTCAACGCAAAATCCGAGTAGCGACGCTGTTGATTCTGGGTGTAGCGCTGAGCCACTGCAGCTCCGTTACCTTCGAGCGGTTGCACTTCGCAGACTCGTTCATGTGACGGGGTTTTCCACATTTTAAGCCGCACCTGCGTTATAAGAATACCTTAAGTTTTACTACTAGTGATATTACACTACTAGTATAGTATCTTGATGAAAATGTAAGATGAACATTTTTTATAAAATATTTACAAATATTAAATTTTCATTTTTCTTTTTTTTCAACTCTGAAATATCACTGTATTATTCAATAAAATCAATAACAATTTAATTTTTTTTAATAACAACAATATTAACTTAACGATATTAGCGAAAAAGGCCTAACATATTTTGCAGGGCCGGATTTTGTAGTGTAAACTAAAGGAAAGTAAAGTTCGTATGAACCATTAAAAAAATAAAGAACGTAGATGATAGAGTAAGTGATTTAAATGGAATGAATGTCATATACAATGAAATATTGCACCTGCAATCTATCTTCTCTAAAGGAAAGAACTTGTGAGTAAGAGAAATTAGCGACGTAGATAATAAATATTTGGTAGATCCAGAGAGCGCAAGTAAATAGTACTTTTAACCCTTTCCGGCCCAAATTATGAATTTGTTTATAAAAATTTTTTTTTCTTTAGTAATATACTTGGAATATCGTAACTAAGAATAAACAATAGTAAAAAATAGTTTTCCCTTCTCAAAAATAGTAAAAATAGTATTTTACTCCTATGTAAATTGGGCCTGTAAGAAGATATTTTTTGAATAAATAAATAAAATAAAAATAATTATTGAATTTATATTTATTTCATAAACATAATAATGAGGTTTAAACAACTATCCAGTTTCTGGATTTTTATTTTTAAGCTTTTTGCTTTCTCAAAGAGAAAGCTTTGTAACGGTGAAAAATTTCGATCGCGATTTTTTTAGTTTTTTATACGTTTTGAAGGTTGCTGAACCAAAAAAATGTGTTTTTACAAAAAGTCTGTGAGTATGTATGTGTGTGTGTGTGTGTGTGTATGTGTGTTATAAATTTCGTTTAACGATTACTTTTGAAGGAGTTAACCTATCGGCTAGAAATTTTGCACAC
>JAPYYQ010006422.1:0-10382 GCA_030522585.1 Anagyrus pseudococci
GCTGTGAAATCATGAGAATACGGCAAAGTTTATATTTTAATTATTAAAAAAAATTTTATTGGATTATTTGAACTTGCGTGTCCATCTCTTACTAAATATGAATATATCTATAAATTATAATAAATTTAAAATTGAACGCGCAAGTTCAAATAATCCAATAAATTTTTTTTTAATAATTAAAATATAAACTTTGCCGTGTTCTCGTGATTTCACAGCTTGAACGTCAATGCTTCAAACTTGCCGTCAAGTTTGTACCTTTTGTTAAAAAGGTAATCTTTGGGAGATTTCATTAGCCTTTAGTCTCCTAGTGAACTTGGCCAGCTGGCCCGAGAAAAACAGAAAGGCCCAAACTTTACTTACGATTGTAGCGTTGTCGAAACAGTTGTGTCGAATTGTTATTCGTCACAACTGTTTCGAAAACACCGTCACATACGCAATTCTACATTATCCTCAAACAATCATCGTATGTAATGAAATCATTTCGAGATATACATTATAAATCATAAAAGATTGAAAATTTGGATGTACAAGTTGATATAATTATATATTGTTAAAAAATTTTAAAATAAAAACTGGCGTGTATGCATAATTTTGATTCCATTCACTTTTACGGAATAACGACATTTCAAAAACTTGCTGTAGTTTATACCTATTTAAAAAAAAAAGTTTTTTGAGATCTCACTATTTTTGAGTTAGCATGCAACTTCAGGGTAAAACCGACAAACGCCAACTCAGGGTAAAAACAAATTTGACAAAATAATTTTCGCGTTTTAACCTATTGCCATCGCCGATTTAATTGAAAAATGCGTTTTTGAGTCAATTTTTTTATGTTAAATAAAAATTTAGGTTATAAAACTATTATAGCAACTTAAATAATGCAGATCTATTCAGGATGTAATGTTGTGAAATCTCCTCTAAGTGACAAGGCGCGGTGTGAACCCACCAGGTCAACAGAAGAGGAGATTTGGAACAACTTTGGCCTACAACGAAATTCGCTATTCTCACCCCGCTACTGAGTTAATTGGCCCAGAGCGAATTTATAATGAGCGCCAGCTCTGGGCCACCCGGCCGCTCCACTCAGGGCGTGAGTGTTACTGAGCGCGGCTTAACCGTTGTATTTTCTTGTCCTCGGCTCGGCTGGCCTAAGGGCCACTTCCTCGCCGAGTACAAGGCCGCTAATCTCTACCGCAATCACCCACGAATTCGCTAATAAAACGCTACTAGCTGCTTCTCCGTCTCTCCAAGGAGAGAGGAGTAAGACAACTATGGCCGCTACCTATAACCGCGAAAATAATACACAACAACACAAACACAAGCCTGCAGCGCAAGAGCCACTCGGCAATATACCGGGAGGCTACGAGGCCAACACGCTGTACGCTAATCCACTAAATCACCCTGCTCGGAGGCAGGGAACTTACTTTAGGAGGAATCAGGAAGAACACGGAAAATCGCCACGAAACTGATAGATCAATCGCCACTGCTCTGCTACTCGCTACCGCTAACACCACTACACTACGACGAAGGAGAGCGAAACTGCTGCTAATGCTGCTTATCGGCGATTCGGATCAAGAGTGATTCCGGCTGACTTTGGCTAGAGCACCTAGCCTCGGTCTTTACCGGAATCCCGCGCCGCCTAATCACGCCCGGCCAACCACAACCTGGCTCAGACGCGCCAGAAGATGGCGGCCGGGACGCGCATCCGGCTAAACTCCCGCTAAATACCGCTAAAAACTCTCTAGGTTCGCACCTAGAGAGCTTCTCATCTGAATCGGCCGCGCCGGCCATCAAAATGGCCGCCTGCGGCCAATCCTCGCTGAAACGGAGCCTCCACCCAGAGAGAGAGCGGCATTTTATCAAAGCCACGTGCTCTCTCTCTCGCTCCTACGGCGCTCGCCTATGCGCCGCTCGGATCTCTCTCTCTCGCTCTCCCACTCGCATGCCCACTCCCCTCCGCGCCGCGCGCGCCGCTCTCTCCCTCGCTCATCATCGCGCCGCCCGTTCCGCGCTCCCGCGCCCATCAGCTGCGCCGATGCGCGGCCGAGTGCGCCGCAACAGCAGACAGCTGTTGCTCGCGCCTCGGCCTCCCGGTGCTCGTCGTCGCCTCAACGAGCACCACGCCGCTATCCGTGCCGTACCCACCAGTCCGCCCGTTCGTCTCCGGCCCGCGCGCGATCCACTGTGTATGTGTGTGTTGTTCATGTGTATGTGTGTTCGCGCGCGTTCCGGTGATCCGGGCGCCCCTCGCACGCTGCCTCAGAGCACGTGCTCCGGCGGCCTAACCTCAATGGTTAGACCCGCCGTCACACCCCCACCCTAAGACGAAACTACGTTTCGAACATAGACCGCAACGGGTAAGGAGCAAAGGAAAGGACTAAAAGAAAAAGAAAAGGATCTCTGAAAAAATTAAAAAATTTTTATTAATAAACCGCCACTACCCCCTTTGTTCCGCCACAAAACCCTTGCTGTGCCTGTGGCCCGCCACAGCCGCTAACTCGCCCGCCACCCAGTGATTTCACTCGGGGAAGGCCTCCCGGAGGATGCGAGCCTTCACATCCTCCGGCACTCCCTTGAGGCCCTCCAGCAACTCGATGAGCTTAGTCACCGAGCGACGAGGCTGAGTTTTATGGGCCTTCCGCCCAGGATGGGCCGGCCCATGGCCCAAAGTACCCTCTACCGCCCCGGACGGACCCACGCCCGGCGGGACGTACGGTTCCGTCCTCCGCCTGGACGCCTGCCCATATTTCCTCTCCAACCACGCCCGATGGGGATCACTGCATCGGGGGCAGGACCAAACATCTTCCCCCCGCCGCCCACAGTTGAAACAATACTTCCCCGCGGCGGGGGCGGGGCACTTCAACCTCGAGTGCCCCTCCTGCCAACACCCGAAGCAGACCCCACGGGGCGGGTCCCTGGCAGGGTCCAGGGGAACAGGCCGCAATCCCCCGAACATAATCCCCGCCCGAAGCGAACCCAAGCCGCGGTCCGGCACCGCGCGGTACCCGTCAGCAAGCCGGACAGTCGAACTGCCAGACACCCCACCAACGGGCCCCAACGGCGCTGGAGCCGCAGCCCCGGGCTGCGAGCCCTCCGCGCTCGCTGCGCCACCTCCCATCCCGAGCGAACTAGCCCCCTCCGACGACACGGCGACCCCTCGACTTAATTGCTTTTTTTGTGTTTATTCAATAAAATTAAATTTTTATAAAATCTCACCTGAGATCTCACCTGAGATCTCACATAAGATCTCACATAAGATCTCACTTGAGATTTTTCAGTAGGGAAGCGATAAAAAAGAAACTAAAAGAATGAGTTTTTGTAAATATATAAATGTTAATATAATAAATATAATAAATGTAGTCACAAGCTACTACTGATTTTTTGTATAAAAATTATGAAAATTATATGATTTATTATATTATAAGTTAAGTAATTAAGTTATAATGAGACTCACCAACAGATAACTTACAAGGAGACCACCAGGTCTTCGGGTGAGCAATTTAGTTCAACTGTGGGAGGTCTTTTTCAACATCCTAACATAATACTCAATGGTCTCAGTTCATTCTTATAGATGTTTTACCCATGATCGTAGCTACACTTAGAATTTGGATTTAAATCAGCGTAAAAACCAATTTTTTAATCTAAAAATGAAATAATGATAGAATTAATTAATTTTCGTAATTAATATTAATTACCTTATGCTTAGAATAATCTATAATCAGTGTGTTAAGAGCTTTTATATAATATAATAATTTATTTTACTTACAACGTATAAACTCCTTAAAATGAAAATTTTGATGTTTTTAAAGGCACTTTTTACCTTTATAGGACTCTTAATATTTTTCAATCCAGCGCTTGTTCTTTATTCTTTTTTCCAACAAGCAATTGCTAACATCAAAGAAGTGTTTTTGCAAACACCATGTGAATGTGGTCAATAAAGTTTTATTGGATGCTCCTGGCGTCGAAAATTTCTTTGTTTTCCTTGTTTCTATATAAATTATTATCCAAAACATTGTACACATTTTGTTTCTAAATTTAATAAAAATCCTTGCTGAGAAACCTCAGGTGAGATCTATGGTGAGAACTCAGATGAGATCTCATGTGCAAAACATCAGTTGAGATCTCAGGTGAGATTTTATAAAAAAACTAATTTTGTTGTATAACTAAAAAATGCCATTAATAGCCAAATGGCATGCCTAATAGGTTATATCATCCGAATGGTACATCGGAAAACATAGATTACAAGCCTTGTTTAAATGTTTTTTTCTCAATTTTCTGTATTGGTTTTACGAAATCTCAGCTGAGAACTCATCTGAAGAGTATTTGTAAAGTAAAAATTATAATTTCATAAGCTGCCATACTACCGGGTGTTTTTGAAGGAGTTCTTTGACTGTCTGTTACAGTCACAGATATCAGTGTGAACTTACCTCTAACCAAACGCGCAAAAATTTTTACAATGAACCTAAGTCGTTTGCATGTGCATGATCGAGGGTAAAGTGTAGGTTGCCAGGGCTACCTCGAGGGACACGACACTAAAAATAGCTCTAGTAAGCCTGGAAAACATGATCGTTTTTCTCATAAACTGTGCCTTGGCTAATGCAAGAAGCTACTTTTGTTTAAATTCAGAAGAAAGAGTCATCAGCTACAGCTTCAGCACTCCAAATGATAAGGGATAAAACCAGGCAGTGAAGCGAGAAGTGTCAGATAAGTTTAAAACTTTAACACTTATAACAATTTTTAATTTATAAAAGAATTGATTTCTTGTGTTTATTTCCAGAGCCCATTTGCACGACCAGGATGAAGAATCAATTCTTTTCATAGCTGTAGTTACCTTCTCTATTGTTGGAAAAAAGACTTTTATTTTACATTGAAACCTGTGACAATCAGCGTTCTCGCTTATTCTTCAGACCAACAGGGGCAGATCAGCAAGAGGGGCGGCAGCGTAAATCTGCAGATCATCCGCGTAGATAACGTAGTCGACGTCGGGGTCCAGTCGTTGGAAAACATCATTGATGTATAGACAAAATAATAAGGGTCTGAGCACGGAACCCTGTGGTACACCCATGTTAAGTGGACCGTAACTTGACTGACCTCGGCGTCCGTTACCGATTGCGAGTGATCAGACAGATAGTCCGCGATCCATTTAATGACCCTCTTTGATAACCCGAAAAAGAGTAGGAGACTGACGTGACGCCTGTCGATAGCGCCCCTTATGTCCTCAGTCAGCTTGAAAAAGGCAGTCTGGGTGCTATGACCCTAGCGAAATCCAGTTTGCCTACATTTTATAAATTGCTTCTTCTTAAGATAGTCCATCATCTGGCGGTGAACAAGTACCTCCAGAACCTTAGACAAGAAGCAGAGGAGCGATATCGGCCTGTAGTCACTGAGGCAGATGGGAGCCTTAACCTTTTTCAGTGCAATGACGAGGGACCTCCTCCACTAAGCCGGAAAAGTAGCATCAGAGAGTGAGCTGTTGAAGACGACCCGCAGAACAGTAATAATAAAAGGGAGAGCATTTTTGACCACGCACAGGGGAATTCCGTTTGGCCCCCTTGCCTGAGAAATAAAGTGGTTAATGGCTGAAATAATGTCAGAATCCGTGATTCGTGCAAAGCAGAAACGCTCATCGTCAACAGACTCAGTGAGAAGGTCGTAAGAAACCCCCCTAAAGTCTTCATTCAGCTCCTCAACGGAGAAGAAACAAGTCAAGTTCTCGCGAGAAGGGCAGACACCCAGCTGCCTAAGCTCGCGCCAGATTGCTGCAGGTTCCCTCAAGCTTACCAAACGACCTTCGTAGTACTCCAGTTTGGCACACTCCTAACGAGTGTGGGCCAGGTCACGGTTGATGGCATCATGCTCTGCGGTATACCATGAATACCTCCTTTGTTCCTCCCCCATACACCTTCTTCACAGGAACTGCAGCATCAATTGTCAAGTTTATGGCATTCGTGAGAGAAGTCACACGGTCCTCGAGTGGGTCCGTCTGACTATAACAGGATAGAGAGTCCCCGAGCGACGAGTAAAGCAGCGCCACGTTCATGTTTTTGAAATCCATAAATTGGAAAGGTCTGAATGTGTACCGCAATAAAGGGGTACTCCGTCTTCCAGTAGTTTAATATGCGATCACACTGGTCCACCATGCACAGGTCCAGCCAGGTCTCAGCCCTCGAGGAAACGTGCGTCGCTTGATGAGGTACAAGCTGCAGGGAGTTGTCACCCAAGAAACCGCGCCCAAAAGCAGCATCATCGCTCAAGGACAACTGATCGGCGTTAAAGTCACCAAGAAAAATTTTGGTGCTAAAATTATGCATATGGTCCGTTACATTCGCGATAAAGTCCGTTCCTACAGCGAAGAGTGCATGAGGAGGACGATAAACAACGGCAACAAAAATCGGGGAGAGTCCCTTGGGCCTAATCTCGCAGCAGAGATATTCCGGCAGGCCAGGCCTTCCAGGCCAGGTTCCGTCAGAAGAGTTAAAGTTAGAGTTTTAATTAATGTATATTATGTTGTACATGGTGTAACAATTTCAGAGTATTAGTTACATAGTAAGAAATAACAAAAATAGAAATAATAAACTAAAATTAATTAATTATAAACAAGAAATGAAATAATATCATATTTTGGCAGAAATTGGTATGACAGGCAAATGTTCATTTATCTGCGATAAGGAATTTATCTGATAAGACATTTCTATAACAGCAGAGCAGGTAAAAGCTTGACATAGGTCAAGATTACGGGTTGCACTCCTTTTCTTTAATGAAGAGCAGAGACGCGTGACCGAAAGCGAGGAGTGGACGTATAACGTGACCTTTCTCCCCAACGCTTCGCGATCTCTGCGAAGGAGAGTATAATCATCCAAGGAGACGGGTGAGTCGGCAAACAGGTTGAACCAAGTTTCAGTTATGGCGATAATGTGAAAGAGTGGTTTGGAACTTTATGAGCTTTTAGAAAGTTGGCATTAAGGACTAGACGAGAGATCAGGGGAGGGGACTAAAGATGATGAAGCAGGTTGAGTAGAGTCTGGGGCATGAAAATCAGGGTTGGCGACAGAGAAAAGAGTAGAATAGATGACAGAGGGGGGCAAAGAGTCTACTGCAGCTGCCTCGAAAAATTCTCGTAGTCGTCCTCTGTATAGATGGCGACAGCGCCCCCCCCCCCCGCCCACGCCTCTTACGAACAATGATCCTGCCATATCTAATAAAGCATGGAAAGTCTCGCCTTTTGGCCTCGCGGCGGATTTTGCTGCGAAGCTTGTGCAATTCCGGGAGTAGAAAGAAATTGATGTTGATGGGCGTAGTTGGGGGGGGGGGCTTTCAGCGCAGAGGCGGCGTCCATTGCAACGCGATCAACTTCGCTGAGCACCAAGCTTAAGCAGTGCGGTTTGGGTATTATATTATGACTCCCACGGAAACCAGCCTGACAGGAATTGATCAGTCCGTTTTCTTCTAAAAATAAAGACAAATGTCTTTATTTTTAGAAAAAACGGAGAGAGATAGGTTTAAAATCAGTAAGGCAACTGAGGGCCCCAACTTTCTTCAGGGCGACAACAAGCGACTCCTTCAAAATGCAGAACTACGCAGAGAAGAATTAAAAATGTCCCTTAGAGTCGGTAGAATGAGAGGCAATGCACTCACAACCACAGACAGAGGGATACCGTCTGGCCCCCTGGCCTGAGTCTTGTAGTGCGCTAAAGCAGAGATTATATCCCCATCAGTAACTTCCTTGAAATAGAAGCGCTTATCATACTCGATATTGTCCAATTCGGTCAGAAACTTGTCAACTGATGCGGCCAGAGGGTCAAACGACACTCCCCTGAAGTAGTCATTGAGCTCGTCGGCAGTGAAAAGAGGTGCAGTGTCCCCCCACGAGGGACAGACATCCAGCTGCCTAAGCTCGCGCCAGATTGCGGCCAGGTCGCGTAGATCGGTTAAGCAAGCCTCATAATATAGGAGTTTAGCAGACTCCAAACGCGCATGTGCAAGGTCACGAGCCTCAAGGTAACGAGTATGATCTATTTTCAACCGCGTTTGATCGTAGCGCCGATAGTCTATCGCCCTCCCGAATCGGACAATCATGCTCACCAGAGATAGCGCCTCCTCCTGCCCCTAAAAACCGATTTTAATGGCACAGCGACCTCAATCGCACGACTCAGCGAGGACGACAGTAAGGACACCTTATCATTGACAGTGACTTGAATTTGAGACTTTAATCAGGAATCCATGAGCGAAGCGTTAAAGGCAGGTAAATTAATTCTGCGAAAATCCCAATATTGAAAGGGGCGAAATGGGGATCTGGGCACGGTGAGATCAAGTGTGAATAGAAGTAATTTATGACCAGCTATAAATAGCTGCTCAATCTTATAAAAATCAATAATAGTGTCACACCGATCCACCATTCACAGATCGAGCTAAGTGTAGGGAGTTATCGCTCATGAACCCCCTGATGAAACTTGCGTCATCACTCGCAGACAGCTGATCAGCGTTGAAGTCACCAACGATGATCTTAGTGCTGTAATTATGCACGAATCGCAGGATTTTGGTTACAAAATCAGAACCTGAAAGAAAAAGGGCATGAGGAGGACGATAAACCACTGCAAAAAAGAATGAAGAAATTCCCCTAGTACCGATCTCACAGCCCAGATACTCGGGAAGACCCGGCCTGCCATTCCAGACACCAGAGGAAGAGCAGATTCGAACGACCCTCAAAGAGGAGTGCACGTACAGAGCGACCCCACCACCCATCGTCTTCCGGTCCCTCCTGAGCAGGACGTAGTTATCCAAGGAGACAGCCGAGTCAGCTATGCGACTAACCACGTCTCTGTAACTGCTATTATATGGGATGGGGGTCTGCTGATGAGAACGTAAGAAAGTTGACCCATATGAGCATTAAGGGAATTAGCATGCAGCAGACAGACCCTGAGACCATCACAAAGCGAGACAGGAGGTAAGGATGAGGAGGTGAGGAGGAGAGGCTGCGAATAAGGAGAAATGCGAGAGTCTACAAAGAATCTATGAAAAATTATGTAACATTTCGGAATATGATCTTGTCATATTCCGTGAAAAATTTTAAAAACATTGCTATCCCTTTACAAAAACTATTTTTTCTGGATTATTCTGTGATACCCTGCTGAGAAACTTCAGGTGAGAACTCAGATGAGGTCTCATGTGCCAAAAATCAGTTGAGATCTCAGGTGAGATTTTATAAAAATTTAATTTTCTTGTATAACTACAAAAAATGCAATTAATAGCCAAATGGCATGCCTAATAGGTTATATCATCCGTATGGTACATCGAAAAACATAGATTACAAGCCTTGTTTAAATGTTTTTTTCTCAATTTTCTCAGCTGAGAACTCATCTGATTTCTCAGATGAGAACTCACCTGATTTCTCACCTGAAATCTCGTCTGAGAAATATGTTTTCCGATGTACCATACGGATGGTATAACTTATGAGGCATGCCATTTGGCTATTAATTGCTTTTTTCTGTAAGTGTACAAGAAAATTAGTTTTTTTATAAAATCTCACCTGAGATCTCAACTGATGTTTTGCACATGAGATCTCATCTGACAATTGTGAGTTCTCACCTGAGATTTCTCATCAGGATATTGAAGAAATACTAGTTAAGTAAGTAGTATTTCTTAAATATTGTAAGTAGAAATACCAGTCAAATAAAAGTTTTGTGGTAGTTGTACGGTAAACTATGCTGATGTATTATGTGGGAAAATATTTTTACTATTACTAGGGAGGGGGGTACCCCCCTGCTCACTACGCTCGCCAACCCCCTGTGCATGTCAAGCGAACGTAACTATGGAAACCGTTAATAATAATTATTAAACGCTTGAAAATGACAACAACAGGATTATTTGACTTTGTTTCGTTTGAAGAAGGTGAATTTTATTATACTGAGAAAAAGTTCTAGGAAAAAGTACAAAAATTTCGTAAAAATTACCATATTTTTTGGGAATATGACCATAGACTGTCAAAATAGAACATTTCTACCAGAAAATCTTACAAAACTTAAAAGTCCGCACAGTAAAAATTACCATACTGGATTGTAAAAATTATAGCATAGGGTTAGCCACTATACCAAATTACCAAAAAGTCCGTTAGGTGGCTACGGGCTTTCGGAAACAACTCGCAAGTGGCTGAATAACTCTGTGATTACTATATAAGAAATTTTTATAAATAAAATAAATGTGTGCGTGTGAGCAACAAAATATATGCAATGTAAGTTATTCTCGATTAAGAGAATTTGAATGCAAAATTAAAATGCGATTAAAATATTATTATAAAATGTTTAAAAAAAACTAATAATAAAAAAATCAATAAAATTAAATTAATAATATGTTATCTCGTACACAACAATATATATATATATATATATATG
>JAPYYQ010006481.1:0-10154 GCA_030522585.1 Anagyrus pseudococci
GTTTTTCAAAAATTATAAAATTTATAAAAACCCCTTATAAAAATTGTAACGATACTTGATAAAAATTAATAAAAAGTTTATACAAATTTTACAATAGTATTGTAAAATTTATAATAGTACTGTTGGAAATTTTACAATAGTACTATTGTAAAATTTGTAACATTGGAAGTATATCCAAGCAATGCTATTTGGATATAGCAATTTTTACAATAGTAGGTTGTAATTTTTACTAGAAATTTTTCTCAGTGTAGAAGAGCTATGAGAGAAAGAAAGAAAGAGAGAGAGAGAGAGAGGTAGAGAGCCGAAATGGCAGTTTTTTTGCACATGTGCGATAAGAGAGTTGCTTATCGATATGATTCGATCTAGAGCGCAGTGAAATATGCCAAGGAGACGAAATGGGGAGATACCGCTTCCGGAAGGGTGGGACGTCGCGCACGACTACGATGGAAAGGTGTACTTCATCGACCACAACACCAGGAAGACAACCTGGATCGATCCTCGTGACAGGTATGTACCAGCATTGTCTTTGTATATATTTACTTTTCTTCAAAGTTTAACAACATGATTTTGGCTTGTCTGTTTGCCGAGCGAAATATTTAATTGCCCGAAAAAAAGCAAATATCAATTGTTGAAAAGACCAGAGTGAAAGTTGGGCCTGAAAGTTTTGTAATTCTTACCGGCTAAAAACGTTGACTTTGTAATCGCACGCGAGATATGTAAAGGATGATTACACGCATCGATAAGATAGAGGCCCCGTATCCAACTTTAAAAAGTTTCTCGTACTATCGTTATTGATACATTTATCTTTGGACGAAAAGAAAGAAAAAACCGGCGTCGAAAGAAATGCCAACACCCCGCAGGCGGCCTCTTCATTATTAAAAATAAGACTTTACGCATCATCACGCGCGAGCCTTCGCGCTTACCGCCGCGTCTCTCCCGGTATTCCCCAGTATTTCAATAACCGCCCGCAGTCACATATTTTCGATCCACACAAATGTTTACATCCGCTCAACGATCTCATTATGATATCAAGACGAATTATTCGTGCTCGCGTGTGTATGTGCGGCAGACAAACGAACCCCCCCCCCCCCCTTTATGCAAAGAGAGACATTTTTACAACTCAATTTTCTCCGGCTTCACGAAAATTTCCGCGCGCGGCGCAGCTGGAAAGTACGGCATTCCAGTAGCGTTGCCGTATATCAAGCGGGTCCAGCGGAAAAGCTATAGCGCGGGTTTCTACGAGAGAGAGAGAGAGCCGGACGAGAAGCCACGCAAGCGTAGGCAGTCCCCCCGCATGAGGAGGAGGAGCGCCGGACTTGCTTGCTTATTGCGCGCGTGTGTACATGCACGTCCTCGGCGGCCGGCGTCCGCATACTTTTCCAAACGCGTGTGCGCTCCAACGCCACGCCGCTCTCTGTACTGCTGCTGCTGCTGGCCGTGCGCGCTCTCTCTCTTGCTCTGTACGATCAGGGCCGGCTTTGACGACCGATGGTGCCCTGCGCTTATACGATTACTTTGATTTTTTTATTTTTGACAGGCTATTAATTTTGGTCGTTTGTCTTTATTAATGAATTCGAGCGACCGACATTTTTTCCCCCCCTGTATTTATACTGCTGATGCGATTGTATGTCTTTTGTTAATTTATTTAAAAGAAAGAAACGAATTGCGAAAGTCGTCGGATTGAAAATGAATAATTATGTCTGTTATTAAAAAAAAATATATAAAGAGCGCGTTCGCGTGTAATATGAATTTCGAAAATGCGCAGATAATATCAATATAGCCGCGCGGTGAAAGAAACATCGCGTTCTCGAAAGCAATGGGACGAGGAGGGGGGTTGAGCCGCGGCTTTTGCTGACTCGCTATTTATTTATTTAGTCTATTTAGAGGAAAAGAGAAGGAGAGAGAGAGAGTCTGGCGTGTGTGCGCCACTGCCGCCGCCGCAGCTCGTGCGCTCGTTCGCGACGTGTGTATATACTTGCCGCGCCCGCATTCCAGACGCCAGGGCCGCGCTTCGTACCAGCTGCCCCGCGAAAAACCCATGCACCCGAGAAATCGCGCGCTGACGCCACGAGAGACAGAGAGAAAGAGCAAGACCGGTAACTTTGTAACTCGATGACCATTTCGAGAAAATATCGATCTTGTGGTTTTCCGATCATTTTTTTTTCCATCGCGTTTTGTATTTATTTCTCCTTCTTTTTTTATTCGCCGCTCGATTGGTCGGGGAGAAAACCATTTGTAGTGATTTAATGTGAATAGCCCGAAGATGTGTACAGAAGGAAAAATGATTAAAATGGAAATTCACGAGTTTTTCGAAAAAGTACCCCTCCCCCCTGTACCAGTGCGTCTTATCTCCGACGGAAGATATAAAAAAAAGAAAAAACGAGATAGAGGGAACGTGATGGAGAGGAAGTCTAGGTGCAGCAGGGGTTAACAGCACTTCTCTCTCTCGAGCGCGTGCGCATCCCGCGCTTCAATCCTCCATCCTCACGTTGGAGCCCCCACACCGGTTCTCCCTTTTCTCTCTCTCTCCTCGTCGGCTCCTTTCTTTTAACTTCCTCTTTGCATTCGTCGGGGGCCTCCTCCTCTTCCTCCTCTTTTTCTCTCCGTTAGGGCTGTAGCCTTGCGGCTCTGCCGCGCGCTCTTCTTGTTTGTCTGGCCCTCCCGGTCGCCCCGGCTGCTGCTTCTTCTTCATCTTCACTCACCTTCACCTGCAGGTGTATTTCTCTGTGTGTGTGCTTGTGTGCGCCTTCTTCCTATACTGCTCCCTGCTCATCTTCCTTCCTCCGGCTGGACTTCGCGAAGTATTTCAAGGCCGCTACGAGGCTGCCGCTATTACTGCTTCTGCTGTTGCCGCCGCCGCCGATGCTCCTGGGCGTTAATTGGACCCTCGACCTGCGGAAAAAATGCCCGTGATTTATGGGGATATTGATTCGAGATTGCATTACGAATACTGGGTTTGTAAGCCGAGATGCACCTCCCGTACACCCCCTCTCCTCTCTCTCTCTCTCCACCTGTTCGACTTTTTCTCTTCTTTTATCTTCTTCTTCTTCGTCGTATCTGTGCCCTCTCTTTCTCCTTCGACTCTTTGCTTTTTCTTTCGGGCCAGCTTCTTTTTCTGGCCTGCTCCGATTTAAGGTCGCACTTCCGCAGTGTTGACTCTCTCGGGACGAAGTGCGCCGCGGCCTCTCCCTTTTATAACCGTAGGGCCCCGTTATGCACTTGGCGCGCGATTGCTTCTCTCGCGTTTTCCACGCGAGCGCAATGGAGGGCTTGCGGAATATGCGCGCACAAGTTCATAAAACCGAACGATCTATCGATTGGCTCGAAAGCCTCCCCCGATTTCCTCATTGGCAATTTGTTTCGATTTTTCATGCAATAATCATGAGGATTTGCGAAAGTATGCTATCGGAGCTTACGCGCTTAAAACCGTTTTGACATTCGAATATTGTCTATATCTGTCTCTCCGAGCCTCTCCCCCTTATCTCTTCGTCTCTTTCGGAACGAACGGCGATTGCGTATATGCAAGCGAGGGAGAGAGACCGTTTGAAATTTAATTATCACGCTTGCGCGTATATGCCCGTTTAATCTTAATTACATACGACCGAATTTCGATGACGATAATAATAATGATAATGCACGTTAAATGGAAGCACGTGCGTGTGTGTGTGTGTGTGTCTGTCGAGTGTGTACAAGCGCGGTTATAAAAATAAATCGAGCGTCGGAAGGCAATTTAATCAAAACAAACGTCGTCGCGTATCGCGCTGAAACTCCAACCGCGCATATTTATACAAAATGATATGTTAATTAAAAATTAAAAGAAAAAGAAATTCAATTAATTTTCGCTTCTTATACTTTACGCGCTTTATATCCTTACAACCGACACGTATGTTACATAGAAACATCTCTTTATCTCCTCGTCGATGGGCGATTCTTACAAGCGAATAATCAAGTTCCCACGAGGCAGCGAACCGTTTGTAAGATTATCCTTAGACTTGGCTTTTACAAGTTACACTCGCTACTTCAAACTTACACACACACACGGCTGGTAAATATAAAAGGCAGAAAAACGAAGCACAGCATGCCTTGGCTATAAGTTGCAAAACGAAGCGAAAACAATCAGGCCTATTTACTGGGTTATCAATTCAAGGTCTCCCGCCTGTACCCAAGACGTCGCCCACGAACCTCGTCTCATTTGCATGGCGGTAGGGGGGGGGGGAAGGAGGAGGAAATAAAGAATAAAAAAAGACGCACACAACGCGAGGCACACATAGAAGAATGTACAGGCAAGGTGGGAGGAGGGGGGGGGTGGTTCTCCCGTCTAAATCAGGCAGCTCTCGAATGCATCGCGAGCTCTGGCTTTTGCAACGTTCTCACAGAGTTGCCTCTCTCTCTCTCTCTCAACGTTATAACGGGCTCTCGTGGAATGTCTCGGCTGCATGTATACGCGTATATGCGAAGCCGCATTTCAAACTCGTTGCTCCTCTTTTTTTTTATACGTCGCCTCACGGCTCTCTCCTTTGCTTTTGAGAAACCTTGGGGCTCCTTGATTTATTTTATTCTCGGCGCGACAGATCGTTTTGGGGGATTAGCCGGCGGGCTTTCGGCGACGATGCGCGTTGCGTAAGCGCATTTCTCGGATTCGCGAGCAGCGATCGGACGCTATGCCGACGCACGGGCACACGAGCTATAGCGCGGCCCCATGTAACACGCGCGCGAAGTCGCTTAACGGGAGTTTCTCTCTCGCTCTCTTCCGCGTCGCGAGATTTCCCGCGTTACGTATGAGATATTCCAGGACGGTCCACTCGGTGTATGCTTATATGAGATGTGGAAGTTTTTGGAGATATCAAGGAATTTTCAATCATTTTCTACTCCCTTGAGTTGCGCGCGGGAGACTGTGTATCTCGAAGAGTTCGTTTTGCAGCTATATGCCACGGGTCGTTGAATTTATTAAAATTAATTTCAGAACCGAAGAACTGCAATCGCGATGTTAAACAATACAGGCAGCATTCCTCAGCCTGGTATTGTGAGGAATTTTTTTCTCTCGCCCCCAAACGCGTACTTGGAATACAAATGCTGCGCATACTCACACGAGAGAGAGAGAGAGAGAGAGAGAGAGAGAGAGAGAGAGAGAGAGAGAGAGAGAGAGAGAGAGAGTGCGGCCTACACGCCAGAGAGGCCGTGTGCTTCATCTATTTCTCGTTGCTTATTATTCATGGTTGCATTGTGGGTAAGGGGTGGGGGAGAGGAATAAACAATTTTCTCAAAGTCCAATTAAACTAATTGCTCTCTCGTCTTTGTCCCTACGGCGAGATATGTGTGTGTGTGTTTTCTCTCGTAAGCTAAATGCGCGCGTAGATGCCGCGAACCTCCAGCTATATTCCCAGCGCATTATAATATACTTTTGCCTACGCATACCTCGAGTTGCGGGGGGGGGGGGGAAGGAATAACGATCGAGAGGAGATAGCGCGCAGTGAGAGAGAATCAAGCATTGAAAGCAGATAGGCGCGAAGGAAGGAAAAAATGAATCACATACACACGTCGGTTTTCCGTAACAAAACACGATAATCGTAGGTTATTACGTATACGACTGGTATATAATCGCGCGACTAATAAAAACGTTTGATTAGCTGGAACGCTGTCGTCGTCGTCTTCTTCTTTCTTCCCCCTAAACTGCAAATGTATATTGTTCGATGTCTCACCCCGGCACTCTCGCGCCTCTCTCATCCGAATGAAATAAACAATGAAACGAATAAAAAGCAACTCGTTCGGTCTGGTGTATTAGGAAATCGCGCTTATCTATCTCGCTTATCGGACAATCAAATTTAGCCGCTGCCGGATGATGACTAAAGCGCGAAAAAATTCGTCGCAGTTTCTGATATTGCTATATAGACTCGGCTGCACACACGACTGTCCTTATCGTCGTCTACGTACACGCGCGCTTGTACACACTCAACCGCTGCGGCACTGATTTAACACCTCGGCCATTCGCTTTTTTTTTCTCTCTTCGCTTTTATTTCCTATCTGCAATTAACATTTCTTAATTATTTAACGCGCAGCAACAGTCGTACGTCGCAAGATAAGTAATGCCGGACATAAATTTTCTTGCCCCACCAATGACAGACACAGCGAGAGAGAGAGAGAGAGAGCTTTTAAGCCTCGGTCTCTGTATGTGTACGTGTGCGTGTGTGTCTTTTTTTTCGCCGTAGAGCTATTTTATAGGCGCCGAGAGTAAAATGTATTCCAGAAATAAATATAGCGATTTGCATTTTTCGTCTGCATAATCGAAGGTAAACTTTCCATTCGCAGCCGGCTGCGTTTATGCAAAACGCTGCGCCTGTATATATACGTACGGCTAATAGTAATGACTTCTCGCCCACGATTGAATTAATGAACCCCCGTGGAAAAGTATTCGCTCCATAAGGACAGTTATGCTCTTTCACAGCAGATGGAATAACATTCGAAATACGAGCGATCGGTGTAACATCCCCCCCACAAGTAGTCATCGGCGAGAGGAGGGAGAGGAACGATGCTAGATAAGACGTCGCGATCTCCGGCGTGTGTGTACGTTGGTGCATGTACGCGGGAGGCGCACACGAGTTGCGCGCGGTAGCCCGTTTCCCGGCCGGTAGCTTCCGGACGATAGCAGGCCCCTGGTGAAAGGAGCCGCTCTCGCGCGCGGACTCGGCTAAATAACCCATTTAATCTCCGGTGAAACGCTGCCGCGGCTGCTGTTACTGACGCTGTGTTCTGGAAGCCATTTACGGCTTTGCTGCTGCCGCTGTCCGGACGCTGTTTGACTCTTTTTTTTCTCCTTTTCCCTCCCTGCATCGCTCGCTTCTCTTGTTCTTCTCGTTGGCCTTTGAAATGGATTTGAATTCTTTTTTTAATTTTCCTTGTTTGCAAAATGTTTTACGATTTCTCGGAAAAATGAAAATTTTTACTTCTTTTTTTTTTCGTTTGCCGACAACTTTGGTACGCGAGGTCGACGCTCATTGCAAATAAAACCGAGGTTTGTCACCTTACGACGAATATTTGATCTTCCGCCGAGTTTAAAAAGCGACGTATAGGTATTGCATAAGAAAGAGGGGGGAAGTCCTTGGTTCGTTTTACGGATTCACGCGGAATCATTGGGGATCCACCGGGCCAAAGGGATCTTTCGTAGACAGTCCCCAAGCATATATATATAGTCACGCGGATGCGCTCTCGGATTTGCATTCGTGGAAACGTCCGGCAAATTCTCGGTATCGGAAGGTGCGCGCGTGGCAGGACAGCCGAGGGCCCGACGTGTTTTTCGCCGAGCGAAAGAAACAGAAAGAGAGAGAGAGAGAGAGAGAGCTAATTTGTAGTGCGGGGTCAGGAGAGGAGCTGTCAGGGCCCAATATGCCAGGAGTCTCCCCCCCCGCCCCCTCTTTCCAAAGAAATTTATGGGCTCACCGCGACCCCCAAGATTCCATCCTCTCCTACGCCCCCTCCTTCTCCCCCTTACCTACTCTCTCTCTCTCTCTCTTTTTTCGCTCGATCTGCTTTATAAATACATTGTCCTGTTTCTTCTTCTCTTGTTCTCGTTTTCGATGCCGAATAGCGGAGGTCATTGATTCCTCCACGAAATCCCGACCCCTTTTTTTTTTCTTCTCTCGCTTCGACGCGAATCGGTAATCGATCGAATACGATGAAGATTTTGACAGGAGCGTGCCTATATGCCTGCGTGGATGTTCCAATTAATCCTCGTATATACACCGATGAAATATTTAACGTATAATGTACGCCGGAATTGGTAATTTGGCGTTAAAATTCATAAATGGTATGTATGTTAATGACTCGAAGTTAACGACACGCTTGACGAGCGTCGTTGCTAAATTGAGAAAACTTTGATAAAATAAAAAAGCATTGAATTCAGCGTCGAAAGATTAATGTTCGGACTTATTTGAAAAAAAATACTGGTACACTTGATAGACGTATTAGCCGCGCGATCTCGCTTGCAACAATTTCCATTTTACGAGCCTGCGTTTACGCATACACACATCTGGAACGGCTAATACAAAAATTGCCGTTTTAAAAACGAACGAGCTGCAGTTGCAATATAGAAACTGCGAGACACTCTTTCGCGCCGATGAATATTTATCGCAAGCCCATTGTAATTGCATTAGCGGCGCGCGTCTACGACGACTTACGAGCGCAGCGCGCGGCGTTGTTCTGCATCGCTGATGCGTAACGCCACGGCGACGACGACCGCTTCAAATACTTGTCTCCCTCTCTCTCTCTCGCTGTCGATTTCGAAAAATAGCTTCTTCTTCGTTTTCGCCATTCTCCAAGTTTGTACAGCGCGTGTCCCCATAGCCCAAGTTAATTGAAACATCGGATAATATATGTGCCGCCGAGGATAAAAGTCTAATTTCGCCGGAACTTTCCAGCTGGCGCTTTTCATCATGCGACCGCAGAAAGCTGTGTAAGCCAGCGCCAGTGTGCGTATTATATAGGCTTATACGCTCGCGTTCCAAGAGGCCGTGAATTGAAAACGCCGACGAGCTAATCTTTCAATTTTCGTGTCTGGCCGTAATGAGCGTAAGCCGAGTGGCAAAAGGCGCAGCGGCAGTGTATGGCTACCGGGGGTATATGTGTGTGTGTCCCTTCTCTTTTTCCATCGCTCACGCATGTTACATTGCTGTATGTATATCATGTACGTACACACACACGGACGCGCGCGCGCGCGAGTCATTAAATTCTTTCGGGGCGCAGCGACCTCGCGCCAAATTGCTTTTAAATTACCTGGCCGGTCCTCTCTAGTGCGCGGACTGCTGCCCCGGCTCTGCGCGGGTTACGCGGCGTTATGCTACTTTTGAGCTTTAAAAATCGATCCTTCTCTCCGCTCGACTCCGATACTCACTGATCTTTTGCTCTTTTTTTTATTGCGCGCTGGTGACTCTCGGTTTCTTAACTTCTTTTTTTTTCTCTCTCTCTCTCGGTCGAATTGGCCCACTGGTGAGTCAGTTTACCGAATGAATCAAAGAGAAAGAGAGAGAGAGGAATTTCAGCTGGATTGACTGAAATTTTTTAGTGTAATCTGGCATGATTACATCGGCGCTTTGGAATGTGCGCTTTATTTGGTAAAATTGGGAGAGAAGAGGCACGGTTTATCAAAAGCCACGTCTATAAAGCGCCTGCTCCTCGGGCTACAACGACGAGGAATCTCGTAATATTTTTCTCTCCTTGGCGTTATTTTGTGTATCGAGATGAAGCGAGAGAGAGAGAGAGGAGGGGACAAAAAGGAGAGGGAAAAAATGCTTATTTGACGCGTCCTCATTAAAATTCCAAGGTCCGAATGTTAGTCCGTGTGTGCGAGAGTATATGTTGAAATATTTTCAGAGATTAAGCGTGGAATATGTAAGCCGCTTGTATTTTCACCGAGCCTCTCCTCTTCTTCGTCATTTTTTTTCCTCTTCCTCTTCTTTCGAAAAATCAATTTAATCCCGTATGATTTATTAGCATTCGTTTTGGATTTTTTTTTCACGAAAATTAAAAACGAGTAGAAAAAAAAGGAGAGACAACGGTTGGCTTGCGAAATGTGAATGAAAAAAAAAAACGGTTCGGCGAATTCCGCGATACGAAAATTTTATATGATCAATGCGTATTTCCACGCGCACAACGCAGGCAGACTCTAACCGAAGAGCCTGCCTATACGGTCAAACGGACTGCATTCCGCGTGCTCTCATTCCGAAACGTAAGTAGCACATGAATTCACTTGCATAATGCATGCGTATTCTCCCTCTCTTTCTCTTTGCCTCTCTTCTTCTCAATCTCTTATTTTTGATCTCTCGTGCTCCCCTTCTTTACTGCTCTTATTACTTTTCTTTTCTATTTGCTCCGCTTTGAGATGGATCTCTTCTCTCGATTGTGATGTTTTATTTTCACTTCGGGGATTTTTTTTTATGATTAAAGCAATTTTTCAGTACCACGCCATAGGTAATTTCAAATAGCAGAAAGTATCTTTTTAAAATTCTTGAATATCATACGATTAATTATTTATCAAGATTCTCGAAATAGTTTTGATTACACAATGTCACGGGAGACAGCCGTGGTCAGGCAGAGTGCAGCCTAGCAGGAGCGCGGCAATAGTTACTATATGTAGACGATACGAAGCGTAGACGATCATCGGC
>JAPYYQ010006602.1:0-12243 GCA_030522585.1 Anagyrus pseudococci
TAAACACACACATATAGTTTAAAGAACTTCGTTCTTACCGTGGGTGCCGTGACCCATACATATCCCCCGGGGTTTTGTTTTGTTTTTTTTTAATTTTTTTCAATTTATATTTTCATTTTTTTTCCAGTGATGGTTCAGGTTCAAATCCCGGTCTAATTTTTTTTTGTGATACAGTATGTAATTGAATATTCTTTAATTCAAACAATGGATTGAAAATTACACTTTCAATTTTAAATAATTTTTGCAATTAATGGATTTACAAAAAATATTTAATCTTAGTTAAAAGTTTTTTCAATCTATTGTTTGAATTAAAGAATATTCAATTACATACGGTATCACGAAAAAAAAAAATTAGACCGGGATTTGAACCTGGAACATCACTGGAAAAAAATCGACCGAGCGTGCTTGACCGTTTGGCTATCACATCAACTACTGATTGTAACTAAAACTTATATTTAAGTTGTGTCCTCATGGGGGGGCTAGCTCGACTCTTATCATCTTAATGTACATATTTCGCTAATTGGCAATATTTTATAAGTATCAGGACGCATCCCGATGCCTGTACATCGATATTATCAATGATTATGGTCAAACGAAATGTTTCGTTTGACTCGCTCCTTCCCCTCTGCAGCTGTTGCGCGGCATGATTTGGTTTCGGCCAATCAGGGCCAGGCCTCTGACTGCGCATACGTTATTAGAGAAAGACACACAGGGACTTCTTGCAGCGTTCTCTCTCTAACAGGGAGACAAATCCACTTACAGGCCGGTATACGACTCCGGCCCTCTATTCTTATATCTTTATGGTTCTGGCTGTCGCGGCGCTTCGGACGCTGCCCCTTCCACTTTCGCTTAAATCAACCCTATTCGGGCCTACTTCCTGCCATCGAACGGCTTTCGGCCACAGGAGGGATTCTCCATCCTGCTCACGATACTCATTTTATGAGCTGTAACGAGGCTGCAGGTGGCCCCTCTCATCTCCTTGGCTACCTACACACACTTTTGTCATGCCCACCAGAAGTGATCATGCACACATGGGACGGCAGTGAGCAGTCCCGAATATTTCATTTCCCAATCTTTAATAATTGCTTCGCGGCACTTTGTTTTTCTCTCTCACTCGCCACCGGCGTACTCCTTACAATTTTATTACAGTTTCAGGATAATTTTACTAATGACTTAGATGAGAATCTACATATATCACGCAATAACCGGCCTCTGATTTTGTCTCGAGGTAGGCGCTATTCAGAGGTCGTTTGTTCCGTAACAGCCGTCGATTTTTGGAGAAGTGGGCAAAACAAAAATCTTGTTATAAAGACGGTACAGAATCGATTTCGGAATGTGACTTCAACAACTCAATTAAAACGTTGGGCTAAACAGTTAAACAAAGGAGGAACCTACAGGGAAAAAATTGGCAGAATTTGCAATTTCGTTTTAGAAAATTTTAAGAATACCAAGGATGCAGGATTTATTATTCACGATGAAGATTTACGAAGATGGGTACTTCAAGCAAAGGAAGACATTTATTTTGATATCGTGCCTTTTAAAGCGACCCATACATGGTTGCTAAATTTTAAAAAAGCCCACAATATAGTTGGCAGAAAAAACAATAAATTTATTACAAAATAAACTTTAGAAAGTTCTGATTATTTAGAAAGAATCGCTAATGCTTTTGTTATTGATGTTAAAAATATTATACAAGATAAAGGTTTATCTAATGTTTACAATATGGACCAGAGCGGGTTCCAAATAGAGACGCATTCAGGGAAAACTTTAGCTGTTAAGGGAGAAAAACAAATACAATGCTTGGTGCAGTCTGTTTCTTCGACAACTTATAGTTGAACTCTTCAACCTCTTACATCGGGAGATGGGCGATTTCTCTCGCTATTATTTATAGTACTTAAAGAAGGAACTGGAGAATTTGGTCAAATAGTGGAGCAAAATATTTTTCGACCTGTCAACGTATTTTTAACAGCATCAAAATCTGGAAAATTAACGTCAGGTAAGAAATTAAATTATTTGTTGCAAAATTATCCATTTGCAAAATTTAAAAACAGTTATAATTGACATTTTAAACTTACAAGGAGAGTGCCAGGGTTTCGGGTCATGGATTTTGCTGAAATTTGGTACGGTGGCTTGTTATCATACCAAATGAAAAACCCTTGAACCCTTTCGAGTAACGTACCCTCAAAGTTCTCAAATTTAGCATTATTTTTAATTAATAATGCATGTTAATAATCACTGTTATGGTGCAACTTTTAATATCAACTTTTATAACGATTTTGTCGCTAAAATAAGGTGTTTTTTCCCATAAAAATTAGAGGATAGTACCCCCATGGCTAAAAATACCAGGAAATATTTGGTATTTTGAAAACAAACATTCTGGATTTTACCGCACTCAAAAATATTGATTTTCAGCTGAGATAAGGTAACGGTGCCGATGATAAAACACGTCCTGATGCATGGAACAATTTTGCTAAAATGATAAATTATAACATTTAATAAAGCTGAACTCCATTATAAAAATTCTAATAATCGCAACGAATCTTTATATATACGAATGTGTAACTTTCATTGCAATTAAAATGTTTTTTCTCACGTGAAAAAAATATTTTATCACACGCACTCGCCAAGTACAGAAAACTGTGTTTCATAAAACATGCATCGAAAACAACCAAGAAATTGGTGTTCCTATTCATGAAACACTCTGCTTATATCTAAATAACATGGACGTTTTCATAATAAGGACATCGTGTTTCAAACTCACGGACCGATAAAAAAGCAGTGTTTCAAAATACGTACATATTTTTTCAACTGGAATACGTTAGCGCGCTTCGCGCGCCTAAAATTTGCTTTACTCCCGATTGGTCAATAATGGCTTCATTATTTCCGATAAAATCGGGAGAGAAACAGCGCATTATTCCCCTGAGAATAATGAGCCATTATTCCTCCTAAATTCGGGAATAATGAGCCATTATTCCTCCTAAATTCGGGAATAATAAGTCATTATTCCCGCGAAATGAGTCATTATACCCGCGCAGGAATACGTTCACTTTTTCTCTCTCTCTGACATATCGGAAATAAAGCATCGTATGTCACAAGGGGCAAACCAGTTATTCTCTTGCACGATTACTTCATGCTCGGAAATAACAACGTACTTCTACCCCTTTGTATCATAATATCCCGCATTCTCTCTCTCTTTCTCTCTCCCTCCCTCTCTCTCTCTCTCTCTCTCTCTCTCTCCCCCCCCCTTTTTATTTCATTTTCTCACTCTCTTTCCCTCTTTATTTTATACTCTTTCACTCTCTTTATTTTTTGCTCCCTCTTCGCACTCTTTCTTTACTTTTCTATTTTTAAAATTTTAAAATTACCGCCCTAACCAATCACTTCACTTTTTCGGGTTCTCTTTTTTAGAAAGGGATATTATGTTAATTTGCTTATCTTGATTTTTAATTAAAAATATAATCATTAAATATTATTAATATTAATAAAAGTAAAATCTTTCTGTACTCATCATTTGAAATCAATATCAAACCTGCCAACCAATTGGATTGCGAATAGATTGGCTTCACTTTCTCATATTCACTTTTTTATAAAGGGATTTTACCAAATCTCACCTGAGATCTCATGTGAAATATTACATGAGATTTCAGCTAAGAACTTATGTGAGATTTCATGTTGTTGGGTCTAGGCGAACGCCATCTTTGATTTTGGCTGAACACAAATGTCACGTCCAAATAACATAACTAATGTTTACTGATACATGGAATTTCGTGTACCTTTCACCAACCGATACTTAAAAGAGCAAAAATTATAAATTATAAAAAATAACGATTATCAACAAAAGGCATAACTACATTACATGTAAAGTTGATAATAAACGACATTTTACGTAGCAATCGACCTGGTTAGCGGCAACGGTAACCTGACCCATCAGAAAAATCTTCAACACGTGTAAACTTAACATGAAACATTATACTACTACCGTGACGGCACTAGTTCTATTTCCGATAAAGAAAAATTGTATTTCATTTAATTAATTCAATCAGAATTTTTCATTTTAAATTATACTGATTCCACTTTAAATATTTAAAATGTTAATAACGATTTAGAAATAATTTATATTTATATTTTAATATCGCTTGATTTTTATGTAATAATTATATGATTTTATCAAACAAAATCTCGAATTTGGAGTCAAAGGAAATTTATAGTTTTAATGTATTAAGTATAATGGTTTAGATTAATTTGTAGGTGAATGCCTTATTAAGACCAAATATTGACCGACTTATTAGAATGAAATAATACATAAATAAATATTTTAATTTTTTTTTAAATTATTTACAGTGTTATAGCGATGATCTTTAATATATACAACCTCGTGCACTAACATGCTCTTGCTACAAATAGTCTGGTTATGTAACAACGATAAAGTAAACTCATCGTAAAATAAACTTGTACAATTTTATTGCTTTATAATCAGATATATTTATATTTCTATATCTTAAATGCATAAGTTATTTTGATATTACATCTGCTACAAAACCTTATCGAAGTTTACCTTAAACAACTATTTTCTAACGATTGATAAATTTAATAGTGTATGAGAAAATCAAAACACCTGTGCTATTTAATCTAGATAAGCGATTCTTCGTAGAGCTATCGACCTAAACTCCGTGATGGGCGACCTGACCTACCAGGTTGCCTACACTACGTATGCAGTCGATAAGAAGCGATACTTCCTGTAGCGGTCGACCTGGACACCGTCATCGGCGACCTGACCGACTAGGTATATCCACATTACGTGCACATTCCATAAAAAGTGATACTTCCTGTACACCAAGTGCACCTACACCAGGAATACAGTTGATAAGACGCTAAGTATAAATGTAAACAACGGCCGCGGACGGCGTGTTTACATTGGACGGCGCACGCCGGACGGCCCAAATTTTTTAATATGTAGTAGTAATGGTTTATTACATCGCCATAACGTATTATCTTAGTATGAATTAAAAAAATAAATAATTAGTTAATCGAGATTCGAACTTGAATCTTAGTATTAGTGAACATAGATGATTATTTCTTTAACTTTCCTCTCAGAACTTCAAATGTATTTTATATTATTCATTAAATTATCTTTATTATATTATACGTAAAAAAACAAATCAAGTAACCGTTAGAAATATCCAATAACTGCTGTACATTTTATAGAATTAAGTATGATCTTATAGTGCTTTCGCAGTGGCGTATCAGCGTATACGCCACTACGGAAGCACTATTAATATTTTACATGAATAAATAACGTAATTTATCAGGTCACAGTTAATTTTCTTATCCATCTTTTGCTAATCTTTTATATTTCATTTCAAATATTAATACCATCATATTAAACCACTCGGAGCGTGCAATGATTCTTCGCTAGTTTTCAGTAATAAAATTTTTAAATTTGTTTAGTAAATTAGATATTATCAATAGTTTAAAGAATGATGTGAATAGTAGAATTAAAATTAGAGCGTATAAAGTAGTATAATTGTATTATATTTATTTTGAAAAACAAGTGGTTTACAAATATATATTTTGAAATCATCTTGACCTAACTTGTAGGTGTTAGGTTACTTTCCTTATTCTTAGCTTTGATTTTTTGGGCTTGCAGATAACTTCTTATATTAGATAAGTTTCTCTCCTTTAAAGGTGTACAAGTATTCATAGCTTCTTCAATTTCTGGTCGGGTAATTTTGCAACCATTTAATTGTTTTTCAACTAAATGTGCAACAGCTACTTTCTCTTTCTTGGTCCATTTATGCATTACTCTTTCATTATTACCTTGTAATTTTTTGTTATCGTCCATTTTTAATCTAATTCTCTTTGGTTTTGGCAATACTTCTTCATCAGAGGTACTGGATTCATTTGAGTCGGGTCCATCATCTAAAACAAATTAAAAATTGATTTAAGATCATTAAAAGAGTATAATGACTACTATTCATTAACTTTTCAATTGCATTGACGTATTTTCACTAAGAACTCCTTTTATAAAAATTCGTATATTCTTTTGTTTATTATTAGCTTTCATGACTTCATTTAATATCTGATTATTATCAGAATTAGTTCCGATAAGTAAGATTAATCTTAAAGTAAGATAAAAACATTTTTGTCCAGAACATGCTTGAAAAGAAATCTGGCAAGTAAATTAATCTAGATAGAATTTTTTATTGTAGAAGTACACAGCACCTTATATCAGCACAGGTATCTTTTTACCGACTACCTAATTTTCAATAAAAACAATAAATAGAGGTTAAAAACAAATAAGTCGACTTTCCCCACTATCGTTCCATCTCAAAGAACGTGTAGATCCTTTATTTGTTGAAATCGGTGGAGAATTGAAAAAGAATACTGTAAAATACGATTTCAGATGAGTATGGTCACCAACGTCATTATCTCAAAATTTTCTCAAAATCGTTTTTTACAGTATTCTTTTTTAGTTCACCACCGATTGCAACAAACGAAGGACCTACACATTTTTTATGATGCAACGATAGTGGGGAAAGTCGGTTCATTTATTAAAAATCTCTAGTTATTTTTTATTGAAAATTAGGTAGTCAATAAAAAAGATATCTGTGGTCGAGGTAGTGAGTGACCTCGTTAGCTTTGTGATATCTAAGGCAATCGACGTCCAATCTCGTTCTGCGATAGCGGTGGTATAGTCTATCTTTCTCAAAGACAAAGACATCGTGTTCCTAAGTACAACAAGGGTATCGACTTCTCCTGCCCCTGTAGACTGATTTTAACGGTATGATGACCTTAATTGCACAATTCAGCTGAGACATAAAGCAAAGAGACCCTACTGTCCAGTAAGTCATTAGCAGGGTAGTTAGTCAGAGGGCTTGAAAGCGAGGAAAAAAGTTGAGGCTCGACCAAATTTCCATAGTATGGATACTGAAAGGATATATACTGCAGCGTGTGCCCAGCGATGAATGGTTACTTTGTATTATCAATAATGTCATATTGATCCCCCGTGCTTAAACCAGCTGAGTATCAAAGTTTGCGGTAAAATTGGTCAAACCATTTAGCACGATCTGAAAAAAGTTTTCGCTTCAAAACTCCTTGACCTAAACTGCAGCTTCACTGTCAGATAGCTGGTCTGCATAAAAGGCACCAAGTATAATGTTCGTACTGTAATTGTCCATGAAACATACAACATCAGTCATAAAACAAGAGTCAGAAATAAAAGGATTATGAGAAGTACAGTAAACTATAGCGAGAAAGAATGTAGACACACCCTTAGCACTCACTTTACTAAATAGATATTCAGGAACCCTAAGCATACCGCTCCAAATTTGAGAAGAAAAATCTCGCAGAGTAACTGTAATTTTAAGCGATTAGATCTCAGACAATACAACGCTTGATTTTCTTGAGTTAAGTGTTAAGGGGTTATTAAGTGTTCAGGTTTTAGAATGAAACGCGTAGAGTAACTAAGATTTTATGCGATTGGATCCTAGAGAACACAAGGTTTAATTGTCTAGAGTTTAAAGTTATAGGGTTATTGCGTGTACTGTAACTCTCCACGCACATCACCACACCAGTGGTGATGTGTGCAGAAACCTTCCTGCAAGTGGAAAGATAGACATGCAAAGAAGATAGACGAGGTTAGGTTGCCAACGATAAGTGAAAAAACTTCAAAAATTTCTAACTCCGAATGGGAAGAAGGCCTAAATGTTGTGAAAGGCTTGCTCGAAGTGCAGAGAACAGCTATAGTACAACAAAGACTCAAATAAACTGCTAAGAAAAATTTAAAATAAAGAGAAAAATAGAGCGTATAGAGAGCGTCTTAGCGCTGTGCTCACCAATTGTCAAGCCATTGTATATAGACTACCATTCGGAGGCAAATTCTTATTGTTAGTCATCAACAGAGAGAGAGAGAGAGAGAGAGAGAGACTTCTGTAAAAATAAACCCTCGGTTGTCGATGTTGTAAAATGACATTAAAATTAAATTAATACAGAAGTCTATTTCGATAAATTGACAGCCTACTGGAATCTTCGAATATACAAAGACACCATTTGGTTCGTAGGAAATATACATAGATCATTTTCTAAAGCTAGGCAAATGTGAACAAAAAAATTTCCATTGTATTTCACTACCCAGAACAACCCCTAATGAAAGGTGAAAATGAAAAAAGTAAAATCTCTGTTCATTGAAGTATTACTGAGCGAATCCCTTTGTAGTTTTGTAATATTATTAATAATTATATTTTCCTTATCCGCTACGATCTACGTGTCCTTATAACATAATTGTCCATCTTATTCCAAGCATATTTATATGGGTGATTTTTAGATAACTGTTAGATTTGCGGACTAAGTTTGTTCAAAAATTTTTTTACGATTTTTTAATTGGCAAGATGTTTTTCCTATTGTATTTAATATAAGGATAAGGTTAAGTACATAGGGCATAATTTTCGCACGAAAAAAAGTCCCATATGATTATATTTAGGTTTTTCCACACTTGTGACATACCACACCTGTGACATTTGATGTTTAAAGTGTTCTTATTTTGCACTCAATAAATTTGAAAATATTTCCGCTTGAATTCAATCAAAATACATCAAAAAGTAATAAAAAAAATTATTTTTGAGCAAAAAATTTTTAAACTGAGCTTAAGGACACAGATACCACGACAGTGACCAAATATTTTTCCAAATTTCAATAAAGATATAAAAACTGCTCTTGACTCAGTAAAATTTTTAAATGGCTACGTCAAACTGCTAGACTTTCGACATTTCGACGATATTATGAACGCTAAATATATTAACAAACGTGCTACTTCTTAAATAGCGTTGTACATTTTGAGCCTGTAGCATTTAGGGCCGCTAAATCTAACAGTTATTTAAGAATCACCCATATACTTCTTGCACAAACTCAGGCAAATTCACGTATAACTCATGTATTATATTGGCGCCTAACAACCGGTGAAATTAAGCATTTGGTAATTTCAAACCTGTGAGAATTGATGTTTGTGAGTATTTGTACTGTTGCTATGCTCGACAATTTAGTATAATTGATTTTTTATGTACACAACAAAGTCAGGTAGGGTATCTAGAAAACGCGTACTCGACAAAGCAAGTAAACATTAATTACTTCGAGTAATAAAAAAAAACGGTCGAAATGGCAAATAAACGTAGAAACTCAGTAGTAGACGCTGAACGAGAAAGAAATTAGCAAATATTAAACAAAATAAATGTGCAACGCTCCGAAATCGAACAAATAAAATTGAATTTAGAAAACCAAAGAACCTCGCGCAGCGTTCGTACGGCATTTGCAGCAACAAGCTTTAATGATTCAAATTCGATAACATAAACCTTATTTAACATAAAACTAATTTAGATTTGTCATTTGCAGAGAAAAAGAAATATAAGGAAAACAAATAAAATAATAGAAACAATGATCAACGTGAAACAGCACCGATACAAAAGATAAACATCGGCTACATTTTCGCAGATAGAAAGCAAGAAAACAAGTCGCGTTACGTACATAGAAGCAATTCAAACCCATATTACAAACGTAATCAAAATTACAGCACTTGCGGCAACCTTTCGCATCAAAATATACCTCAATTAAGTTCGAGCCTACCTGAGTAGCGATACCCCTCGTCGACCGTAAACACCCGCAAAAGCAAATAATAAACAGTATTTTTCAATTATTAAACTAGAAAGAGACGCGTTGGACCGCGCATCGTCAACGCGTCAAAAAATAACGATTTTATCGACGAGTTATCATTTGGCATAAACAAAATCGATCCGAAAGAAATTAATAACAGAAATAGAATTCTAGTCTCCCCGCAAATTCTGTGTAGCTTATTTCAATTGAACATATAGATACTTTTAGATACGGGTAGTTAACGGCTGTATCGGAAAAATTATACAATAAATTAAATAAATAAAATTGTAACATTACCGGTTACACACGTGATGGTATCTACAGCCATTGGGAGGAAATCGACAAGCGTAAATAACAGATTCAGATAGAAATTAAAATAGACAACTATAAATTTGTACAGCTTTTTTGGTAAGGACGTATTTACAAAACGATATAATACTTGGAAATGATTTCAATTTAAAACACGAACTTGTCATAGACTACTGGTCACATAAAGTGCGGAAAATAAATAAAAAAATTGCTACATCGTGTCTCCCGTTCAAGAAGAGCGATTCGAAGAGACTTTCTTCTCAAAAAGAGACGAGAATATACATATTTATGTAATTAATGCAAACGAGGCGGTATATAAATAAAGAGCCCAGAAATCGCGAAAAAGGAAGAATTTATAATGGCAAAATAAACAATTAATCAAAAGAAGCAAAAGTTGAAAACAACCAAGACGTAGTAAATGATAACGACCATGCAAAAATCATTATAGACAATAATTGTGACATTAAAAACATGAAAATGAAAATTTTCGAAACTAAACAAAAATAAAAAACAGACAATATGAGTCTCTACGAGCAGTTAAGATCGGTCGCAAACAATCTAGCTGAACTCAACGATTCGCAACAAAAAAGTTTTCTAAAGTTGTTAAATCAATATCAAAACATATTCTCTAATAGATCTGAATGCGCGAAAGGTTACGAACATAAGATCAAAATAACAACACAAAATCCAAAAATAAATGCGACGTACGCGATTCCTTTAGCTGTGCGCAAAACCATATTAAAATAAATTCAAGAAATGATTGACGTCGACATAATTAAAAGAACGGTGAGTCTATACTGCAAAGGTTGGAAGTGCGTTTATTCAAGAATTTACATTAGCACTTGAAAATAATAATTCAAACCTTAATAAAGAGCAAGATATTGTCCTTAACCCATTAAGTCCCATGCCTAGACCAGCAAGCAGGTCTATAATTCCTGCCAAAACGGCAGCTTTTTTTAAAAAAATAATACCCTTGTTTTTTCTTTTTTCAAAATTTTCAATTTTGCAATAATTGTTTAAACAAATATAAAAAAAAGTCGAAAATTGAAAAATCAAACTATGCCAATTGATTCTACGGGAAAAAAAGAAGAAAATGTAGAGTAAATTTTTTTGATCCGAGGCTTTATTTTGTTGCTACAGCCTTCCCACATAGCATGATATATTGCAGCAATGTTGCAGCAATATTGCAAAATTGCTGCAATGTTGGCAATATTGCAGCAATATTGCTAAAATTGCAACAATGTTACTGCAAATAATGCGCTGCAACATTTGCAGGTTTACTCACAATAAGCTGTAGAAATGGGCACTGTAGCTACTTTTTTGCAAAAAAAAATTTTGAAAAATTTTTTGCTTTCAAAATTTTTTTCAAAAGAAAACGGCTGCAGAGCCCAATTCTACAGCTTATTTTGAGTAAACCTGTGAAATTTTAACTCAATTGGTGCATTTTTCGAGCCATAAAATAAGAAACCAAATTTGCGAATTGTCGATAAAACAGGTGACTCCGACGTCCTTTTAAGGGCATGCCTTGATATCGGCACAGGTATCTTTTTTACCGACTACCTAATTTTCAATTAAAACCTAATAACTAGAGGTTGGAAAAAAGTCGACTTTTGTAACTATCTATCCATCACAAAGAACGTGTAGATCCTTTATTTGTTGAAATCGGTGGAAAATTGAAAGAGAATACTGTAAAATACAATTTCAGATGAGAATGGTATCCAACGTCATAATCTCAAAATTTTCTCAAAATCGTATTTCACAGTATTTTCTTTCAGTTCTTCACCGATAGCAACAAACGAAGGACCTACACATTATTTGTGATGCAACAATAGTGGGGAAGGTCGACTTATTTATTAAAAACCTCTAGTTATTATTTTTTTATTGAAAATTAAGTAGTTGGTAAGAAAGATACCTGTGCCGATATAAGCCATACCTTTAAGGGCATGCCTTAGATCGGTGTAGATCCCTGACTTAACTTAACCTCTATTTTGCATTTTACTTAAAAAGTAGGAGGAAAACCGTTAATTTTGGACCTTCCCCGCATTCTTGATGACTTAAACAATGTGTAGAAACTTTCAGATTCGAGGTCAACTGCAAATTCACGACGAATACTGTAAAATACGATTGTTGTTGATAAGGCCTTATCGACAGCCATCGTATTTTACAGTATTCGCCGTGAATTTACAGTTGACCTCGAATCTAAAAGTTTCTACACATTGTTTAAGTCATCAAGAATGCGGGGAAGGTCCGAAATTAACGGTTTTCCTCCTACTTTTTTTAGTAAAATGCAAA